>JAOEHY010017164.1:0-41645 GCA_025447955.1 Psilopsiagon aurifrons
CGTGGAGACCTCATAGCAGCCTTCCAGTATCTGAAGGGGGCCTATAAGGATGCTGGGGAGGGACTCTTCATTAGGGATTGTGGTGACAGGACAAGGGGTACTGGGTTCAAACTTAACAGTGGAAGTTTAGATTGCATATAAGGAGGAAATTCTTTACAGTAAGGGTGGTGAGGCACCGGAATGGTTTGCCCAGGGGAGGTGTGAATGCTTCATCTCTGGCAGTGTTTAAGTCCAGAATACATATATTCAACTCATTTGATGAACAAACATCCTGTTATGAGCTGTTTTCTTCTAGTTCACTAAGTGATTGGCTTGCAGAGAAATCACATAATGATAAATTATGTGAAGCTGTTCTATGCTGGAAGTTGAAAGTTAATGATGCCTGATCCCTGTTTTGCAAAAACCTGATTCAGAGTATTAAGCGGAGAAAATCTGATCAAGAAACTGAGCTAGTATTAATACTTTGGACATATAATTTTCATTTGTTTATATATGACTGCTAACTCCAAAATGTCTTCTTGGAGTTTTCCTGGCTTTAGAACTCTGATCACCTTTGGGTTAAGGTATGCTTGATTTCCATTCCAAGTAGCTTCCTGCTTATGGTGTCTAGGGGTGCACACTGGAGTTAAGCTTTAATTAATCACTTTCTGTAGTTGTCCAAACTACATTTCTTATGCATGTTTTTGTCTTCATAAATACATCTGCAAAACTGATGTTGTGTGATTTTCTCAGTCTTAGTTAATTCTGTTTTATTACTGAAAGGTGAAGTTACTGACCACATAAACTAAGTATACGATGGTAACTTGCTATTGGAGACCTACATGTACCTCCTGCTGTGTGGGACAGCTGTGTGATTGGACTTAGTAAGTCAGTAATATCACAAATTGCTAAAGCCACATCTATTACAAATGAAGTTCTCTATGTTGCTGTCATCACTTTGTCTCACACAGGTGACATAACTTGGAGCTTCTACAATATAAAATAAATAACTCTTAAAGATTAAAAACTGCTCCTTGTGCACAGATTTGAGATAAAACCAGCACAGATTTGAGACATGGCCAGCACAGACAAGATCCAGCAGTCCCTGACATTTGTGTTATATGTGTTTCCGTATTTGTTTTTACAAAAGTCACCATGATGCCATCATTCAGTATGAATAAAAGGTTCAGTCATGACAGAAAGAGGGCTAGTGCAGATAGGGAAAACAGTTCATCAAGACCAGTGTTGTGTTGCACCAAGGGTGATTAGTGCCTTCTACAGGAACACTTCTTCACAGTAACTAGAACCTCTTTAATATTTCACAGGAAAATCATATCAGCGTCTGGGTCAGCAACTGGTGGCCACCAAATTTTGTTGCAATTCATGCCCTGAGATAATTTCTGTGATGTACTGTATCTAAACTTTTCACCCTGACACCTGTACGTAATGGGGGAATCTTGACTATCTGGTTTTGCTGTTAAGAAACAGTATATTCTGTTTTCCTTCTCTGAACTATTTCAGGCGTTTTAGGTCCTCTTTCAGCTTTCTGCCTTTCTGTTGTTTTTTGTTGGATTTTGTTGTTTGCTTTTTGTTGAGGTTCTTTTCTTTCAGACAGGAATGCAGGTTGTAATGATAAAACTGAGAGGTTGGTTCCAGCTCAAGGATTCCCCTGGCGGAGTCAGATGTTCTCTATAAAGTTGTGCTATTTTCAGGTTTGGTCTGCAGACTTCATTCCTTGTGCCATGGAATGCCAGCAGGAAAAGTAGGGCATCAGCACAAAAAACTGTGAGAGCTGCGATGGACTCCGCCTGCAGTTTTGCAGTCATCATTGATAGCAATTGTGTGAACAATGTCTAATTCCTTGTAGTTAGAGTTTTAAAAACAGTGTGTAGATGAACTGCTGAGGAAAGATGCAAATTTGAGTAGAAACTTTCATTACAGACTCCTCCTAGAAAGTGGCTGTGGCTATGGGGGGAAGATTGTCTGATTCTAACCTTTCTGCACAGGGGCCAGAGTGTGTAGAAAGGCTTGAGGGTAAGGAAACTGATGAGAAATGCAGCTGATCCGTAGAAGACTAAATATGTGAGAGGAGCACAATGCAGCTTTGAGATAACATTCAGTATCTTTGCATTTACTCTACTTGTAACCATTGCTGGCTGTTAAAAATTCTTGTTCACTTATGAGTGCCATTCCTTCTGTATTTTATTTTCCGCAATAATCTCGCATTCCCTCAATATTACTGCATCTTTAACACAAGTCTTGCAAAAAAACCCAGCTGCTATTTACTGAAGTTCTGACTTCTGCAATCAAGAGGCAGGATGCTGAAAACCGTTTTGCAGGTTTATCAGGTTTTTGCTGATTTCTGTCTTCAGGCTCACTTTTATTTTTTTTTCCTTCAGAAAATGGATTCACCAAAACCCAGTCAAAATACAAACAAAGTAACTGTGATATCTGGAGATCGCTTACAGCATAAGCTGGCGGTTTCTATCTGCTTCTTGTCATTCTTTTTAATTTTTATTTCTTTAATCTCCCGTTTTTTCTTACTTAGGATGAAGCACTGCTGGGTGAGCATACTGAGAAATGTCAGAGCTTTTGCAGTGCGTTACACTAACATCCTCAGAGCTGCTAAGCTCAGCTATGACCTTAACTGCTTCTCACAGACCCTCTGAATGTATACTATTTGTCTACAGCTACCGAATGAGTGCGAGATGCACATCTTGCATGCCAGTCTTGGCTGGATTGTTGCACCACTCTTTTGAGTAATGACAAGTAGACATGTGATGGGAGTTCCCCACATAGTGTTTGTGTTTCCTGTAAGCAGGACTGGCTCCAAAATATTGAAAGAATGGAATGCTTGTTATAGATACTTGCATGTCCATGCTCGGATATATTGCAGTCTTATTGCAGCCTGGTTCTATTCAAGGTTAATAGCCAGGGCTAGCTGATAGCTTTGTTCTGCATGCCTGGAAGTGAGGTCACTGGTCTGCTGGAGTTTCTTTTGGCTACAACTGTGCTCAGCAGCAGAGAATTATAACTAAAAACATTCCATGCAATATATTAAAAGTAAATACTGTGTAAGTTAAAAAAAGCTTAATATGTGGGTCTAGAGCACAAAACAGATTTATCTGAAAGCTATTTTCAACCCTGTTTGAAAGTCAAGGTGAATGACACGTTGCTGGAATAATCATATCTTGCTTGCTGTGTTGGTAGTTAAGTAAGTTGTCTACTGTGGAGACACAGTAAAATGTTTATCTACTCGGGCAGATGCATGCTACCAGTATCACTGGCCCGGTTCCCACTAACTGTGGTTTAGACAGTGTTTGAGATGCAGTGTTCGGTCTCAGGCAAACATACTTCTCCTTAGATTCTGGGCTTGTCAACTATTTGCACAAACTTCCAAATATGCTTGTTAATTCAATAGTCACTGGGGAAAATCACAGCTGAGTCACCCTGAATATATTTGTACTTGGGGACAATTGATTTTGAAATCTCCAGCAAACTAATAGGCTAAAACTGTGTACTGATGCTATAACTACAATGCTCCTAAAAGTGCAAAGGAGCAGGAATGGCTGCCTGACAAAATGAGCATGAATTCCAGGTATTATGTATAGCTGAACAAACAGGGGAAAATGTGAGAAAAATTAATACTATGCTTTAAAAAAGTTTTAATCAATGTCAAGACAGAATTTTTAATTATTGACTTCAGGAAATTCTTATCTTGGTACTTCCTGAGAGGTTTCCTTATTTTTTGTGTAGCCAAGCTGTAAGCAAACTAATTTGCTGATATCTCTATCAAAGAGACAGCTGTGGTCAAGTGATACTACACTCTGATTTTCTAAATGGCCCATAAAGTTTTATTTGTCTGCAGTGACCCTGGAATGAGAGCTGATTAAGGTGTTTAAGGTGCGCAAACACAATTCTTAGGTAGTGCTTTGATTTCCTCTGCCTGTAAAACAAATAGACATGCTCTGTAAGGAGGCTGATTTGGACACAGAATTGTCACTCTTGAACAGGAGTAGCAGCAAAACTTCTTATATCTTCTGCGTCGCAGAGAAAAGAATGTGGTGCTGTCTACCCCTACAGTGCTTTCACAGGCCTGACTGAAAGTGACTCAATAGGTTTGAGTGGTATTTTAAAATCCTGAAAATCTAGATTGAGGGAAGGCACCTGCCATGCTTCCAGCTACACTGCTTGCACTGAAAAAAATAATTCTAATAATGAAGTTCAAACATACATTTCTTTCACCATCTAATTCCCTTTAAGCATTGTTTTGGTAAGGCAAGTTTTCTGAGCTGAAAATTTTCTATGAGGTTGAGAATTTGTATATCAAATTTCAGTCTAATGAACTTGTAACTCCTGGAAGCAGGGGTAACTTTCGTATATAGTGTTAGCTAAACAATTTAAGAACACCTTTCATGGTGTGGTGAAAGTAGTTTTTCTTTCTGAATAATTTTGCAAATTCAGATTTTCCTGTTGGATATAGTAGTTGAAAGGAGATTAAACAGGTGGTCTCCAAACTGCTTTATTCTCTGACTACTGATACACTGAATTTGTGATGAAAGAGCAAACACAGGGAGAAAAAAAAAGGATCAAGAATGGAATTTTTCATTTAATGACTTTTATTTTCAACTGACTGCTCTGCATTGGTGCATACAGAAGTGAGGAGTTCATTTACTCCTCATACATATTTCCCTCTTTGAATGAACCATGTGAGTATACTGAGGACAAAAACTTGTCCTGAAATATTTAGCTCAACACAAACAAAGACAAACAAGATGACTACAGTCCACACACTGTAGATAAAAGACAGAAACATGAAGCTTTTGTATGGAAGTTAAACAGATGTGTCAGCACAGGACTATGCTCAAGCCAGTAAGTCTCACTTCTCAGCAGTTTTTTGCTGAAAGTAGTAGCATTCAGTGATTGTTTAAAGAAATAATAAGATTACAAAAATATAGGGAAAAAATCTCAGATTTAAGAAATATGGACGCTGTTCAGTAGAAACAATGGGTGCCTGCTAGCTCTTTCTTTTTTAGTTTCTTCACTTTCTGATTTGGAAAGACTGAAATAGGTAGCCAAAAAAGCCTGTGACTAAACCCATTGAAACCTTTGAAACTGGTAAAATGTGAGCTCCAAATCAGTGGTTGTGCTTCCTCTTCCTTGGACTTCTGTGAGAGATGAGCTTGTATGGTTGCTTCACCCGTCACTCTGCTTGTTTCCTCCATGTGTCTTCTTTTACTGCAAACACTGAGACACGATTTGCCTTTCCCTGGCAGAAAAGGACAGTTTGCCTTTGCATCTAAAGATCTGCTTGGCATATAAGCAGGCTCAAAGTGGTATATAATTAAGACATGGTGCTGTCATCACTGTGAAAGTTACTACTTTGTGGTTTCCAGTTTGTCTGCTGGGTTTCTTGTTCCTTTATCTATGAAAAATCTCTTCTACAGCATTTTAAAGATTAGGTTTCCTGCAGCACTGAGATTAACCAGCATTCCTATCTCTGTTCTCTAAGGCAGTCTAACGTGTTTTTAGTTTTTGTAGCAGTCTTTTTACACCAGAGGAGAGCAAAAAGAAGAACATGGTTGTTCAAATATGAGTCAAAAATGCCATGGAGGAAGTTACTGTTGGTAAAAAAAAAAAATGTGTGGATGTCGGAATCTTTAAACCAGCCTATACAAATATTTCTAGTTAGAGTGAATTTTAACTGGATTCAGATATCCCACTCATTTTTACATCGGTGAAAAATCCCTGTTTATACTACTCACAATTTGAATTTAATGACTCTGGAACCTCTTTTGTGTAAGTTCTACATCTCCTTACCCATTTTCTGCTATTGTCTGTCTCTGTGCAGTGTTCACTGAAGCCTTGATTCCATACACTCACAACTGTGTGCTTGGGCCTCCAGTTAGTTACCAAGATGGCAGCATACAAGACAAGACTGCAGCTGAGAGAGTCTGCATTTTAATGTACTGGACTGGCATGCATTTACAGTGTCTTTCATTCAAAGGGTGCTTGGCAGCTGGTCTAGGAACAAAGCTGTGAAGCTGGGTTTGGCTTTCTAAGGATGTCCAACTTGGTGTGAGAAGACAGTATGGCTGAGTTTACAGAGCAAGGCCAAGCCTGACTAGGAGAGGGAGTGTTAAATCTTCTGGGCTGACAGTCACCTGTGTCCCCTTCCAATGAGGCATAAAGTCTGCCACACTCCAGCAGCAGATTTACTGGCTTCAGATTGCATTTGGTAAAGGAGTATAAAACAATTCTAATGCTTTGAGACTGAAATATTTATGAACTTACAGTTTGCCCTTAGTTGATTGCAGCACAGTTCAGTGCAGGGGTGACATTTTGAAAGGGGTGCTAAAGAGCAAAAAGCAGCCCTGCTGAAAGGCAAATACATTCTCAGAGACAGCTGGCAGAAAATATACATTACCAGAAGACTCAATGAATACTTTAACCTACATAATCACATAAGAGAGAAGGAGAAGAGAAGGAATAATGGACATATTTTCTGGTGAAGAAAACGAAACACAGCTGAATCAATTTACTTAGGGTAGTTTTGGAGTGCTCTGCTGTTTTTTGCCACACTGAAAGGGATCTCGAATAGTAAAGCAGTCCCCAGGCTCATAGTAGTTTGACAATTTGTGCTGAGATTATTTTTAATCTCTCTGTTCAAGATACACTCAATTCATGCAAGGCATGAGAGAGTAACAAAGAGGAAGTGCTCAGCCTCAAGGATGGGGAAGAAGGTACTCCAGAATTCCAAAGCTGTGACAAACTCAGGCTTGATTTTTGTGCTGGACAGTGTAACCAGGAGCTGGGGTTTATGAGGGGGATAGGGCAGGAAATGAGAGATAAACTTTAGCCACAGTTAACTCAGGTCAGGGAAATTCTCAGGACAGCAAAATAATCTGTAACCTGACCAAGCACTGGGGGATGTCTCAGAATATCAAACGTTCTGAATTATGTTTTACTTCCTAAAATGATTATGTTATCCCTGTGCTGCTCTGATGCCTTTTCCGCATCACTGGGGTAAGCAGGTAAACAGCATGAGCAGCAATTAAAAACTATTAGCTAAATTACCTTTATCATTGCGGAAGAAACTCTCTCTGCAGTCAAAAATATTGAGCTCTTTGCCTTTATTTATAATGCTTAGACTGCTGAGCTGTGCTTATCTTTCATTGCAATAATCAAAGGAATTTTATTTTTATCATTGACTGCCATCCAGGTTCAAATAGGCAGTACACAGAGGCTGAGATGCAGCCCCACACCAGGGATGGTATGTGCTTATGTCTCATTCAGTGAGTAATTCATGTCAACAGAAATATTTATTGCAACAAAGGAATAGACAAGATCCCAGCATGGCTGACTTGAGTAGGATTCTTTTAATTAATATGGTAATTACTAGAGCCTGAAACACTTAATGTTGTTTGGCTGTAGGCAAATAAGTGTGGGGAAGAAAATTACTGCCCTCTATCAGCCATGTAATAATAAACTATTATTGCAAAAAACTAAATAACCAGAGGCCTGTATTGACTCCATTATTCTTTTTCTCAAAGGGATGGGTATGAGTGACTCAGCAATTCACTTGTGGAATTAAAAAAAATATGTTATGCTTAAGGTGACCTGCTTATCTCAGATGCTTGGTGTCTAACTTGTAAGCTTCTGGAGATAAGCTGGTTAATCAGAAATAGACAGAAGCACAGAAAACCGTCAGTAGAAAGGTGAATAAGGTTTTATTTCCTGCTGTGTTGGAAAGTGAAGTGAGTTGACAGCAAAAGCTGTTACTGGTGCTCTCTGAAGTTGTGTGTAGTCTCTTGAAAAATCAATGCGCAGTCGCCTTTGTGATCCTGCTGCTTGCTTTGGCTGAACATGGGAAAGCTCCAGTGTGATAATACAGAACAAAGTTCACTGCCTTGTTTGTTTGTTGTTAAGTAATGCACTCAAAATACTGCAAGGTGAAACATGGTGCAGGACTTTCCAAATGACCTTTCCGGTTTGGAGACAGTTTCCATTTATTTAGTTCATGGTTGTACCTAGAGGAACAGCTGGGCTTTAAGAGCTGCAAACCTGTGAGCTGGATACTGGCAGAAATGTACCTTATAAGTGGTAGTTGTTAGTGTGTTGGTACAAATCTGTGAACTAGATCACTGTGGAAGATTTGGAATGCATGTCAGTATATTTTACAGGTGTCTAATCAGGCAGAAAAATGAGAGAGAAGGTACTTGTGTACCAGAATAGCTTTTTTTCTGTTGCTTTTCAGCACCAGCTATTCTTTTGTACCAGTCTGGAAGAAAAATGTATGTTGAACATATGAACAGTTCAACAAGACGTATATGAAGGTCCATCTATTCTCTTAACATATGGCTGCAAATGGCTGCTAGCTGGTGCCAAGCAATATATAACAATAGGGAGACTGCCTAATTCTTATCCAGAACAGCCTTCTAGGCTGACACAATTTATGGCCAAAAAATTCCCTTAGCCAAAAGATCAGCATTCATGTGAATGAAGGCTGCCAGGCATTATTTTTCTTCTTTGAATCAATCCAAATGCTTTCTAAACCCATGTAAGTGTCTGGTACCTATAAGGTCCTATGCTTAGAAGCTCTCCATTGCTTAAATATTGTACTGAAGAAAAATCCCTTTTTTATTTTGAGTCTACCTCCTGACATTTTCATTTGACTGAGTTCTGTTCTGTAAAGAAGGTAACAGCCATGCTGTATTCACCTACTCATAAGTTTATTGATTTCTATTAAGTCCTCCTGTTGATATCCCTTCCCATACACACCATGACTTTTCTAGGCTAAAGAATATAGATTACCTAATCATAGAATCATAGATTAGTTAGGATTGGAAAGGACTGTCATTCTCTGTCTGAAGTTTTTTAGAGCTTTTCTTGTTGGCTTTGTTGCTCTTCTCTGCTTTTTTCCCCCAGTTTAATGGGAAAAGAACTGCTCTCCTGTAAGATTTTTGACACATAATGGATTTGTAATGTGTTGCATTATTCTATCCTTTTCCTCATAATTCTTGAAGTTTTGACAGAGCATTGAGTATATAATTTCATAGAACAGCTTAGCATCACTGAAGATCTTGGTTTTGACTGGAAGCAAATAAAGCATTTGGATGCTGGGAATCCTGATTTGCTATTGTGAAAAAGATTACAATGCAGAAATTTTAGTCGTTCTGGGAAGAGAGAGGGAAGCTAGAGTTGAACAAGTTATACCTTCCCAGCTGGTGCTAGAGGTGGACAGGGTGATGCTCCCCTTTTTTTTGGTATGGCAGTGGAGCTGTAACTTTTTTCACTGACAAATGAGTTAGGGGACAGAGGGGTCCTTGGAAGCTGTCAGCCAGCACTGACTCAGGTGGAGCAGACAGAGGAGAGTGGTTTCATACGCTGCCACTGCGTAGGCGCACTTTTGGGCCATTTTATTTTGAATGCTTTCTGAACTCCTGTGCACAGCAGGCTGTGACAGAGTACTCTCACAGTACCCTGTTTCAAAATGCCATTTTTATAAAACACATAAACATCCAAAGAAGAACTTTAAAGTATTTGGTAAAAGTATTTTGCCTGAAAACCAGAAAAGCTGATCTACCTGGAATATACACATAAGTTTTATTTTCAGTCTACTGGGAAGTAAATCTGAATGGACAGTCTATGCAGGCTATCAGGAAGCAAAAAAATATCTGTTTGACTATTTATTTTGATGTCTGTGTCTTTTTCTGTATGTGTCTACCTCCACGGGCTTCTTAGCACTACAACTTCTGAGTATTGCCTATTTAGATTTTTCAGTATTTACTTTAGGTTTTTTTTTTTTTTGGTCCATTATCTTCCCCTAAAGACCTGTCAGTTCAGATTACCTCCCAATGATACCGTTATCATTAAAAAGGTGCTAATTACTATAGTAATTGGAAGTTTTGATCTGAAGATTCCCACAGGCTGTGGTATACCCATTTCTTATTTCCTTCAGTTTTCAAGAAGCCAGTGACAGTTCTTTGTAAGTAAGTGATGAGCGGCTTGCTTATGGAAATGTCCCAGAAACTATCATGGCAAGCAGGCAAAGCTTGCAAAGCAAGAATTAATATATTATCTTCTCAGCCTGTGTGCATTTGAAATAGAAAAGCCTGGACAAATATCTGTGTGCCTCAACCTTGTAAGGTTCTTACCAGCTTCGTTTTCACTCTGCAGAAAGGAAATTAAAGACTTACTTAAACAGGCTTTTGCAGAAAACAACTGGAGATTGGGATACTGGTCAACATCAGATTCAAAAGTCAGCAGTGAGTTCTGACAGGCAAGAGGGCAAACTGTACCCTAGGTGCATCACACAGTATGAACAGCCTGTCAAAACAGATGATTGTCCCACTGTATTCAGTGTTGGCGCAGCCTCACCTGGAGCTTTAGAAGATGGCTTCCCCAAAAGTTCCAAGAAGTGATCTACTGTTGGGCTTGGAAGATCCATTCCAATGACACAAGCTTCTAATCTAACCTAAAGGAGACTTATCTAAGCATATTCCCTCTAATGCAGTTAGGAATGGAGTACTCTAACACTAAGCCAACACTCAAATTTTTTGTACATGTTCTGAATCTTAACATTTTTATAGTAAATCCCCACCTGTGACATGCAATTGCACTGTACTTCACAATGCTGCAGAAGCTGCTAAAGGAAAAGGTGTAGTAAACCATGAAGATTACTGTAACACTTTTTGTGTTACTTTTGCCTCCTTTTTTGGTGATACTTTTCTATTTTTCACAGTTGGGAGTCAGGTTTATGTTTCTTTAGTTGTTTAGGGTCTAGTTTGAATCTTGAATTTATGAACCTTGATTCTACTTTGTCTATTCTCTTGTGGAGGTGAAGTAAATTTGGTTTTACCTTGAAGAGTCATGACATGTAAATGTTGTGTTAGTGTCTTGGATCTGAATCATAAAACTGACAATGTCCCACACAGAAGCACTCAGGCAGCCTGTATTTAGACAGAAAACTTTGAACTGCTGGAATGGCTGGTGAAGTGAGAGAGGTCAAACTTCAACTCTTTCAGTGAGTGATTCACTGATGCTTTTCATTACGTAGACAACCCTGAATATCATCTGAAGTCTGATGCCTAATGTAAGATGATGAAAATATCCTTCTATAAATGATACAGTCTTACTTTGAAAGATTAAAATGTCAGAATTTTTTGTGAAGAAATATCTCAAAGAATGGGATGGTGAAAGTCTGTGGGCTGGAGAGCACCCAATCAGTCTTGGAATTTGGATTCTGATCATTCCGTGATTCATTCCATTCTGCTCATGGACCATGGCAGCTTAGTGCATATGTGCTCCTTCACCCTTTCACCTTGCTCTCCTGACACTTCTGGAGTTAGAAGAAATTTTATTTCGGTTGCAGTGTAAATCGTTCTGTGGCTGCCACAAGGAAAAGATAGCAAAGGTCGTAGCTAGAGAAAGAAGCTTTATTCTTTTGAGCACAGACATCCTTCTTCACAGTCACAAAGCCAGGTGCACAATCACCCCACATTGCTTCTCCTTTAAAGAAGATGGGAGAGAGAAGAAAATAATAATAAAGCATTTCAGACCTGAGGGACCTCGACTACCTCTTTCTAGAATCCTATAGAGGGAGAGTCCACTGCTGACTAGTCTTTGATTTCAGTTGCAGCTCAGTGCGGTAGAATGCCATTCATTTTCAGTGTTACATAACTGCTGCCTTCCAATAGAAGACAGGGGAAGTTTCCTTGTTGACAAATACTGCACTAATGAAAGCTTGTTTTGTAGTATATATATATATATATATATAATTTTCATAATGATTTCCCTTCTTGTCTTCTGAAATAAGTTAAAATATAAATATATACAGGTATTAACTAAACATCAGGTATGTGATGTTTCTGCAGGTTCAGGAACATCTTTGGGAGTCCTGGATGGAAGATTTTCAGTGCTGCTCTTATGCCAGAGGCATGTTGTTGTTATTTTAATGGGCAGATCTTTTCTATGGTATTTTTTTTGTGTGTGTGTCAATCTTTTATTACATATAGCAAGGCAATATGCCATTCTGGTCACTGCACTAGAAAAGCAACAATGGAAATAATAACTGTCATCAGGTGTAACTATAGGCAGCCTCTGGAAAAAGAATGAGAGAAAATAGTAATAGCATAGTCAAAACGGATAGAAATATGACTCATGAATGTAAAATCTCCACCAGTAGCAGAGCATGTGGGACTTTCATTTCTATTTTAACTCAGCAGTGTTGTTCTTTAGTAGCCTCTCAAATCCAGTAAAAACATTTGGAAGTGAAAAAGTATTTGCTTAAGGTAGTTACGAGTAGAAAGCCTGTAATGACCCAGGCGGTATGGGTTTGACAACCAGAGTTCAGCCCTTCTGTGCTACAACTGAGCTGCACTTTGGTAAAATGATGGCAGCAATTCACTTCTGTACTCTCTTCTTCATGGTCTAACCTGTTTAATTACAAGGCTAGCACTCCTTAAAGCAGCCTAAGACTTGAAAGAAGCAGATGTCTCTAAGAGCAGGAGACATTAAACTGTTCCATTTGTCCCAAATGCTTCCCTTCTATCAATGTGAAATGTTCAAATAGCAAAGGCATTTCTTTCATGTCTCTGGATTACTTGAGTTTTGCCTTACATATGAGAAATTCTTAAGGAGCGCAATAAACCAGATGAAGGCTGCTTTGTTTTGAAAAGCAGTTTCAGTTGTACAGAGAATTTGGACCTTTGAGACAGTAAGTTCTTAAAGATAAACTGGGTGAGCACTGTGTGGAGGTAAATAGAGACAAGCCATGCTCACAGACCTGGTCTGTCCTCTAAACTACCATTTGCAGGAATACAGCCTCCCCTTTTTTATTCTGTAATGGTAAAACAAGAAGGAGTTACCTTGTGTGTACTGTTGGATTTGACAATGTGCACTGTCACACTTGGAGAGCCTCTAGGCTGCCTTCCTGTGTCCTCAGCAGTGAAACTGATCTCATGAGGTAGCAGCTAGGGAATGTTTGCTATTTGTATGATAGCATTATCTAGTATCGTAGCATGCAGCCAATCCATAAATATGCTGCTTCTATGTCTTTCAAAAACTGCTTGGTTACTCATTTACACTTGGGATCATTGTAGTTCATATTGTCGTGGGTTTGGGGATAATTGTGCAATAGTCAAAAGGTCTTAGCTGTGTCAATGGCAGAAAACAATTTTTTTTTTTCTTAATCTTCCAGGTAACAGTTACACTTAAGTGATCTGCACTGATTTGTCTGGACTTGGAGACCAAGAGCAAGGTTTTCCTAGTAAGTCACTATAGGGCAGCATAGTTGCTGTTGTTTCTTGGGAAATTGTTGCGCTCTGTGGAAGACCTGACTGACTGCCAACAACTTCCTTCTGAGCAGAAGCTACTAATTGAAGGAAAAAGCCAGCAGACAACATGAAGTGTATACTGCCTTAAAGTGGGTATTACATAAAAGATAATCGCAAAGGTACATAATTTCTAAAAAATCATGTAGAAAGTCTTGTAACGTTAGTTTCCCAGAGGGGGAGACATCAGATGTCATATTAATTGCATACTTATTCGTCTTTCTCTTTATCATTTGTGCTAGTACCCACTGTTTCCAATACAGCATCAATCTTTCAGTCAGTTTGCAGAGCTGTTTATTACCAATGGTAACCATCTTCAGACAATCTAGTAGAGCACAAACTGACTTAATCTGTAAACCCCATTATTGTATTTTTACTTTGAAAAGCATAGAAGCATCCCTTTATTGCAACTGCATCTATATGTAGGTATGATATCTGTAATCCTTACTCCTCTGCCATTCTTAATCTGTTTCAAAAGACTTCTTGGGATTTTAGTCTCCTCTGTATGGATGGATTTTCTTTTGAGCATATACACTGCAGATGCAAAATCCAGCCAGCTCATAGGGCTGTATTTCAGATAATGCTGTTTCATTTAAGTCAAACCCATGCCCCAGACTATTTTAATAATATACATGGTGTTCAAAAATGTTTTCTAGTGCTATTTAATTTACTAACACAGATGCATCCTAAGATGATGCACTGCATTTAGTTCATGAGTTTGGATTTGCTTTTCTGCTTTGATCCTTTACAGGAAGCAAATTTCTCCTCTTTCTTCCTCCCCCTCCTTTCTGTGGGAAGATTTAGGTCACACAATTCATCAGTCTTTCAATCCATGACAATAATACATATGGACATCTGTCTGCCTTGATTCCACATTCCTTGACTGGAGATGGCGCAGCAGGCGCATTCATCTCCATGTATAATGGGTCCTGTAGAGCTACCAGGTGGTATCATGGACTGCCCAGTGTCTGGGTTCAGTTTGACCAGTTGCTGACCATACTCATGCTTAGATGAGCTATCTAATACTGCATATTTTGATGAAAGCCCCTTGATATTGATAGTCATTACAGACAATTATTTTTATGCATTTTGTAGCACTGAAGCAGTTTGTTGCTAAGAATACTGGAAAACATTGAAAGATCCTCAGAAATTTGCAAAACATGTGAATGGGAGGGTAGGATTTGGATGCTGTGAAAAGCATTTTCAGAAGTTTCTCTTTTTTTTTGCAGAAACTGTAAACAATCTTTCAATTGTTTACTCATTGCCTATTCTTCAGGCAACGTAACATCCTCTGCATTTATGCATTAGTCACCGAGCATGGGCTGTCCAAAACCTTAGCCATCTGGATTTCTTATAGAAGATAAGAAATACTAGTGTGGGAGCTAAAGAAAACAGGAAGATCCCATGTAGAGAACAGAAAAAGCAACTGGATCACACTACCTCTTAAAAGCAAGCAAAAATATTTTATAACAGATAATGTAATCTCTGAGATCCTAAAAAAAAGCTCTTAGCTACTGTTTTTGCTTTTTTGAATGTTGTCAGTCTGAAAGAAGATTTGTTTGTTAGCCGAGGGGATGAATAAATATTGATGAATACTTCTTTTACTTCTAACAGTTTCAGATGCAAAAAAATCTCAAAAAAGGGCAGTTTTCTCAATAAGTAAGCTTGTGATTCTTATACACAGGCAAATAAATGCAACTTTATGGATAAAACTTAACAGGAATTATGCTTCAACTAGCTAGTATTTTATCATAAAATCATAGAATGTTTTGGATTGGAAGGGACCCTAAAAATCACCTCATTCAAAGCCTCTGCTGCAGGCAGGGACACCTTCCACTAACCCACGTTCCTTCCAACCCTGCCTTGAACACTGCCAGGGATGGGGCAGCCACAGGTTCTCTGAGCAATCTGTACCAGTTCCTCAGCACACTCACAGTTAAGAATTTCTTCCTAATACCTAATCTAAGTCTACATCCCCTCCAGTTTAAAGCCATTCCCCCTTCTTCTATCCCTACATGCCCTTGTAAAAAGCTCTTCTCAGGGCCCCTTTAGGTACTAGAAGACTGCTCTAAAATCTCTTCAGTGCCTTCTCTGGGCTTCCCCATCTGTCTCAGCCTGTCTTCATTAGAGAGAATACATGTATTTTTTGATAAGTTCCAAAGCAAATGTGGCACAATTGTCCTCTCATCCCACTTTACTTGCTAAGCTAATCTGCTTTGGTTTTTGTCAGCCACTGTTTATCAAGCACTCTGCTTTTTCAATAAAACTCAAATGAGATAAAAATGTGTTTAGTGTTGTTGACATCAGACCCCTGATACCAGCTGCAGAGTTGCTATTGTTTGGTTTCAATGCTCACTAAAATGAATTTCCTTTCTGTTGAATCTGAGGGATATGATGAGTGGCAGGCCATCTTTTTTTTTCTTAATCACACAGATCTGTGTGTTCCTCTAGATGCCCTGATAAACAGTGCATATGTGTGTGAAAGGAAGGGAAGCAGGAATTCCTTTCGGAAGGGTGACAACCTTAGTAAGACTAAAATGAGTTCAAGGCAGATGTTCCTGGCAGAAATCAACTGAAAACTTGCATCTAAGAACTTGCACAGCTGCCAGTAAAGAGACTTACATTTATTTTGGCTCTTTTTCCAAACATTGATCTTGTTTAAGAAAAAGAAAATCAAACATATGTTCCATAAGGAGTTAGTTTTGTGCCAAGTATATAGCACTGCTGACATGCTGAACCATGAAAAGCAGGACTTGGCAACGTAATTCCAACAAAATATCATCCCAGCAGCCATATTGCTATTTTTTGGTTTAATGTGTGAATGCTTCTATCTTACAGAGAGCCCCAGAGAAAAACTGATACATTTAATTAAGCATTATTTGATATTGTAATCAAAGTGGTTGAAGTGAGACAGAAGTCCTTCCTCCCAGAAAAAAAAAGAAGGCTGTATTTAATGTTACATCTGCAACTTCAGTATAGAGTCTTTTCTCTTTCAAGTACCCCCAAAACATGTCACAGACTACACTGATATCCTTAGCCTCCTGAGCAGCACGCTGTTCTTGGCATAAGCGGCCTCCTGTGATTTGCTCGGCACCACTGAGCAAACGTAAAGGCTTTTCTCTTCCTCTCCTTGTCCTGTGCTCCTGTCACACAGAGCACTACTGCTCCCTTATTTTAAGACATCAGGTGACAATAGTTAAGAACTACTTCTTATGCTCCAAAGCTAAGAAGCAGTAGTAACAGATAAATGACAAACAAGATGAGTAGCAATGTGGCTTGGTATTTCATGACAGACTGTCACAGGCTGCTCCAAGTCTAGAGGAACACCACTGAAATTAATAGGGCTACCCTGGAAATCTGGAACTTTAGCTAACAGAAGAATTTAACATGAAGTTCTGAGAAAAGTTGGATTTGAGGAATGCTAGATCAGATGATCCAGCAATTAGAAAAGCTAACATTTATGGCAGTGGAGTTAAAGAAATGCTAACACAGAACAGAAGTGTCTAATTACTCTGGTTCAGCTGCTCTTGAAAGAGGGGGTTAGGGGAGTGTGAATTTTTGTAACACCCTGGGAAGGTCACTAAATATGAACTCTGGTATATCCAAGTGGAAAGCAAGGTGTTGCTTTCCACTTTACCAGGATTGCTTGAGACGAATTACAGGTAATTTGTTCCAGGTTTACCAGGATTGCTTGAGACGAATTACAGGTAATATGTTCGTAGATCAGTAAATCTCTTCATTTTAGAGGGTGTTTTGGGGGGTTTTTTTACAACCTATTTTTTCTCTCTAGTACATTTTATTAAGCAGCTTGTTTCTAGATGATTAAATACCACTGCTTTATCTTCAGGTCTGAAAAAAACTAACTACAGAACTATGTGAAGACATATCTTCCATATCTTCCAGTATTGAGACATACGACTGCTTCAAGGAGGTGTATGCATTCATCATTTAGAACCACTTCAGACAGTAGTCAGTTAAAATTTCAATATCTGTTTCTTTATTTTTAGCTCTCATTCTATTTTTCAAGTACAGGGCATGAGACACTGAAGATTTACTTGTCTGTACTGTAGATACCTATATTGGGGCAGGTTTTCCTGGCGTTTCAGAGCCAACAGAGAGTAATTTGTTCTTTAATAATATAATGCCTCTTGTCTCTACCTTGGGATAAGATCATCAGTGTGCTAGAACTGCCTGATTCTTTCAATGATTTTCAACACCCATTAGCAGAAAGTTGACTAGTATTGACAACCTAAGATAGTCACATGAACTGCATTTTAGGCAACATCTTTTCTGCACAAGGATGAATGTTGAAATCTTCACCCACTTCTTAAGATAAATACTCACTGAAAACAAGGTATTATTACTTTAAATATGGACTCTGGATCGTGGGAAGAAATATGAGGGAGGAAAATTTGTGTCTGTCCATCCCAGTCTTTAAACAGGGATGATTTTTAGCTATTGGAGGGAAATTGAGACTGTACTGGCTATCTGTAAGTCACTATCACTGGTGCGATGATAGGAGTTCAATCCATATGATCATGACCGATGTGGTCAAGAGAAAATGACTGGGGAAAATAATACTGGGGACAGTAACTGGGGAAGACAATATTTATGAGCTATTGTTATGTTAGACACTCAACAGTGTGTGTGAGAGGGCTTTCACATTGTGACTGTAGGGGAAAGTCTATAGGTCACTGAAATGGGGAGGTTGCTGCCAAATTCAACTGATTTGCTGTACATTCCCTGTGGAGGAAATCCTAGGTCACTTCTGCACGTTTATTAAATGGGTGGGTGGGTGGATGGATGGGAGGGGACAATTTATTATGACACACAAGCACCCACATGGAGAAGAGGTTTGCCAAGTTCCTACATAGGCCAAAGTGACCAGGAAACAGGGTTAAAGAGTGACGTATGGGAAACTTGGTGGGGTTTCACAAGCAGAAGACTTAGTGAAAAGCGCAAAATGTCAAAGTTAGCAGGCTGGAGGCTCTTTTGTGTGCCGGGGCAGACCTTTCTTTCCCTTCAGCAAATTCACAGGAATTACAGAGTAGGCAATATGATTTACCTCTGCATCTCCTAAAGACAACAAAAGAGTAGTTGCTGGTTTACAATTGGTTATCTTGTTTTAAGAAATACAGCCTGTTTCCTCTTTCTCATCCAGAGCCTGGAAGCCAGATGCTGCAGATGAAACTTCCTTTGCTATCACTAAATGCAATCTGTTAGGATTTTATGTTAAATTGAGTAAAGACATTAACCAGACCACACTAATCTTGTCTCAACAGTCCACATCCTAATGGGGCAGATGGGACAGGGGACCGTGGCCCTGAAGCAGGATAGTGTGACTTGGCAATGTTCCTGACAAAGGCTTCAGGGAGTGTAGAGCTGAGGGAAGTGCCAGTAGTACACTGCATGCCCCCGTACTGGGTAGCAGATAGTATTTCTTCTCTTCTGTTGTGCTGTTTGGTACAGAGTAGGGCCTGCAGCCAGAGAAGGAAAAAAGTTAGACTTCCATAAATGCTTCATTTGAGTAGAAATTGTCATTAACACTGGAATTAATCTGAAATCTCTAAGATCTTCTCAAACAGTTTTGGAAGTTTTTGTCTTCATGCAAAGTCTCATTCAAAATTTGCAGCTTTTTGGCTCTGAGCAGAAACTTTTTTGCCATGCTCTGTTAGCTTTTAAAAAGTGTAAGATCTTTCAGTGACCTGCCACACATGAAATACAACATAGGATGGTACTTCTAGATGTACTGCAACATATTTTTATTACTTATTTCAAAGAGTGGCATACAAGATATATTACAGAGAATTAGCAGGATCTGCATAAATAGATTGAAACCAGGCCTTAATTGCTATGCTGAAATCTGTCTTGCTAAATTTCTTTGGTAAGAGAGTGAGTCCTGGTGCTTTTACACTGTTAAAACAATTCTGGGAAATGAGAGATAGGGAAGCATTTGAATATACCTTTAAGAATTCTCATAAGGTTCAGTGCAGATTTGGTGCTCTTCTAAACTTCCAGTGAATGCAGCTCTTAATCCAGGAATTTAAAATATTTCTGCCTCTATCTGTATTATTCTTTTCTCTTACAGTGGAATTTCTCCAGTAATGGATCTCCTGAGCAAGGAGTTTATTTTCTTTTAAAAGATCCATTCTTTTTCCAACCCTGAATAAAATTCTTAATAAAATAAGTACATAAATAAATCCTTTTAGGTTTTATCCAATTCTTATATTATTTTTTTTTTTTTTCAGATTCTTATGCAACCAGATTAAAAAAAAAAAGTTACGCGTCATAATGGAAACCAGCGTTTCAAAAATCTAAGTACTAAGCATTGTACTTACCTCTTCATGTGTGGTTCATTCTTTTGTTGGAAGTGTACAGAAGGCCAGCTGGACCTAGCTAGCTATGATCTACAGTATTGTATTAAAACAGTAATTACTACTACTACTGTATTAGTCCAGTTTTGCTAGCAGTGGAAGAGATGACATAAATGCTGTAGCGTGCCTTGCAAGCCACAGGAAACTTTTCTGCGCTGCTGATATTCAAGTTGGAGGGAAAAGTAAACTGGTGAGGTATATGCATTCCATTGTTTTAGTTATGTCAGTAAGTTTGTAAGTATACACTTTGTTATTTATATTCCTGATGACCAAAAGGCAACTCTGAATCACCTGCTTTGTTCTCCTGTCACATAGACTGTATTTATCTTGCATGTCATAGTTTACTTTCAAGCACTGCTCTCTTTTGATTAGTGTAACACTCCTAGAACAGTATACACCTTTGATACGAAAATGTGAAAAGCAGTGACACCACCACAGCAGTTTGAAAAAGCTTAATTTGGAATGGTCCAACCTGCTGCCCTAAGCCAGAATTACTTCAAAGTCTGATCAGGTATTGGAGGTGGGGGTTTTGAGTGTTAAAAATCTCCAGGAAGGGAGCTCTCACAGACCTCACAAGGCAGCCTGTTCCAGTGCTTGACCAACCTCCTTGGGAAGAAATTTTTCCATATGTCTAACAAGAATTTACCTTGCTGCACCTGTCTTTCTATCTCCTCTTTTTGTCCCCTTTATTAAGGGACACTCGCCTTTGCCGTAACCTTGTGCTGTACCTCTAATTTTTTACCGTCTTTACCTTCCTGATGCTGGTTATACCACTTAGGTGTAGCTAAGGTGTTGCAGATGCAATTTTTTTCTTCATAAAGGCAGACATTGTGAAAAGTCAGCTGAGGTCTCTGTATGAAGAATGAACTGAGCTCTTCACAGGCTTGTCTATATGCACAGATCTTCAAGGATGTCTTCCTTATGCTTAACTGTCACACATAAACAGACTTATTCTTTACTATGCATATTATACTCTTGCTTAACTTGTATTGTTTGTGATGTAGAGAAAAGTCTAGGGCTCTCACAACAAACATACCCTTTTTTTCTTTTTTTTCCCCCAACTCCTTGTTCACTAACAGTACACAAACTGTACACAATGCTCACTTGGAGTATTTTGTGCAGTTCTGGTGTCCTCAACATAAAAAGGACATGCAACTGTTGGAAAAAGTCCAAAGGAGGGCCATGAAGACAATCATGGGACTGGAGCACCTCCTACATGAAGATAGGATGAGAAAGTTGGGGTTGTTCAGCCTGGAGAAGAGAAGGCTGCATGGAGACCTCATAGCAGCCTTCCAGTATCTGAAGGGGGCCTATAGGGATGCTGGGGAGGGACTCTTCATTAGGGACTGTCGTGAGAGGACAAGGGGTAACAGGTTTAAACTTAAACAGGGGAAGTTTAGATTGGATATGAGGAAGAGATTTTTTACTGTAAGGGTGGTGAGGCACTGGAATGGATTGCTCAGGGAAGCTGTGAATGCTCCATCCCTGGTGCTGTTCAAGGCCAAATTGGACAGAGCCTTGCATGGCACTGTTTATTGTGAGGTGTCCCTGCCCATGGCAGAGGGGTTGGAACTAAATGATCTTCAGGTCCTTTCCAACCCTAACTATTCTATGATTCTATGATTCTATTTGCAAAGACTAGAAATGTTATCCCTGGATCTGTATGTGACCTATCATTGCCCATCTGAGGGTAGAACTTCTTCTATTCCCTACCTATCATCACTTCATTTACTGTTTTCTCTGCCTCCTCAGCATGCTTATTCTGTCTTCTGCCACTCTTGCATTTGTGCAAGAATTATTTAAGGCAGAAAAGTGTGAAGTGATATTTTTTTCATCTAATGATGAAAATAATAAGGGATGCTCTGGATATACTTTGGCAACACAATTATTATTTTATTTAATTCAGGGATATTTCAGATTCTGAAAAAAGACCAAAACCTCAAAACAAACCAAAAAAACATCAAATATTACTTTGTGAATTTTCTTGTAACAGTATATTTGAAAATCTCTATAATAAATTTTTGGGGGTTTCCCATCTTTAGTGAGGATATCTCTGCTACAGTGTTTACTGCATTAAACTGTAGTAACTTTGGTGAAATCTGGCATAACAGTGTGCAAAATGGAAAGCAAGTTACCCCTTGTGCAAGTGGAGTCATTGTTAGGGTTTATTTAAATGTGAACCTTGCAAAGGTAGGGTGTGAGATGATGGCATTGGCAATGCAGTCTTGTGCCAGCTGTTCCAAAGATAAGTGTTTTGTTCCACCAGATTTCTTTGCTAACATGAAGTTGTTGCACAGAGCATCTTAATTTCCTCCTCACAGTCATCTGCAAGAGATGAGGGCATATGATAATGGCTACAGGGTAATAGATACTAAGAAGCATAGTGCACGTTTCTGTCAGCAGCTAAAGCTCTTACTGCAGCAAAAGCTCGTATTGGAAAGTCACTTGAAAGATACAGAATATTTTAGCCAAGTGTCATAAGGGTCCTCATTTTAGTCCTTTCAGAATACAGCTGCATGAGACTATAAAAATTCCTAACAGGCTTCAACTGGAGTGGTGGATTATTTAAAATGTTTGTTTCCTCTTTTTATGGATAATCTGTTTCCTTAGAAACAGAGACATTAAAGCCCATGGGTAGCACCTCGCCAAGATTTCTTCTGTGGCGTATATCAAAGCAAAACTTTATGGGCTTGGTAATCAAAAGCAAGCCTGTCCAAGGCATGAAGAATACTAACAGATTTAATGTGAGGAAATGGAACTGACAAATCCTCACTATCATAGACATGAACCAAGCTCTAGCAATTTGTTTAGTTTAGGAAAAGTAGGAAGACTTCATAAGAACGTCAAAAGAATGATTATTACCTTTTTGAAGATGTAATATTCATAGTACGTGATATGAATAAAAATACCGCAAACAAATAATCTCAATATGAAATACTGGATATTGTAAGGCTTATGTATTGGCAAAGAGTGGACAGAAATAAAAAGACAGCACACCAAATAATGCATAACGCATCTACTTGGAATCCACGTGAAGTCCAATGAAGTTGGACTTTATTTCCCAGTTGGTGGTGGTGTGCACAGCTTACATATCTTTAACTTCACACTTCCTTGCAGATTTTTTTCTTGCTGGATAACCACATTTGAATGATTGTTTCCTTTCTATTTTTGTGGGAGAGGGAGGAAATAAGAAAGAAAGGTTTAGTCTTCCACAGAAATGAGGCTAAGGGAAAAAAAAATCACTAAGCTCTCTGTGTGTCAGGTTGTTAAAATAAAAGCTCTAAAACCATCATACATCAGTCTGTAGGATTTAAAGTCTGGCAGGTACAGGCTGCAAATCCCCTCTTTTTCTACCTACCCAAGGTTGGACAATTCAAAATTGTAGATGTGTGCCACAGATTTAGATAGACTTACACTGTGCATTGTAATGCACTATAGCTGGAGCAAAATGAGCTGTTGGGATACTTAAACCTGCATAGCTGTGACAGTGCGAAGTTCTTACCCTTCACTCTAAGCAACTTGACTTGGTCATTATTTACTCTTATGAAGATTCTGAAGTACCCTCTAACAGAGGCAGTAGGACTTCAAATTCACTGCAATTTGGATAAAGCTTGGTCATGTATATATTGCAGAAAAGTTTGGATGAAAGTCACCTGTGAGGATAATGTGCTCTTTCTAACAGCATGGTCTCTGCAGGTTATCATAGGCCACACGAAACCTTTAGCAATACAATTACTGAACAAATATTTGACAATATGAATTTAAAGATCAGTCTTCTGCAGCTTAATAACACTAATTAAAAAATCTCAGGAAAGTTACTTACAACAGAGTGAATAGCTTGATCATATCAGAAAAATGGGCAAATAACTGAATCTCCCTACACAAAAAATCATTGCCATATCTATATAAGGAATATATTAAAATTTTAAAAAAAGCATCAATTGTAAATGGAGTATCATTTGAACTAACTAAATGTATAAAAGGAACCTTAGAGACTACAGGTTTATCTGGAACAGGTGACAGGCTTTCTGTTCTCTGGTGAGATACCTTGAGGATGACACTTTCTACTTTTCTGCCTGCAGTCACTATTTCTTTGTTCCTTTGATGCTTTGTTGGTTTTTTTTGTTTTAGTCTACCAGCTAAAACAAAATGTAAAGCAACAACTATCGCTATTGAAATGTCCCCTTTGCAACAGCTCTACCAAGTCATAAAAAGGTGTAGATGATGATGATGTTTTTAAAAGCACAAAGGGACTTTGTACTGAGTCAGTGAGAGTTGCTTGATTAATTCTCATGCTTAGCTCTGACAATCTCCCTCTACTCAACAAAAACCCATGCTTGCATTTACATATATATAAGTGTATATGTATTATCTTGGTGCTTATAAAAATAAATTCACAGTCTAAAATATTTTATCTACATCTTTATTTAAGCAAAACTCCTGCTAACTTCAGTGGTAGCACTAGTCAAGTAAAGAGTTCAGGATCAAGCCCACATTTTGAAGAAGATGTTGTATCTTTTGTAATCATCTGTCCAGAACTTGGGTTCAGTCCTTGCCACTGGGGATTTGAAAATGCATGTTTCCCTTGCAGTGCTTCTAAGGGAGTGACATGAAGCATAACACAGCTTCAGAGGTCAGCAAAGAGAAAGAAAGTAGTAGTTGCGACAAATAGGCATCTAAATCAAATGAGATCACTGGCAGTGCGTAAAAGCAAACTAAATTCTTCTCAGGGCAGGACTGAAAGAAAGAGCTCAACATGAGATTTTTTTTTTAATCCCTCACTACTGTCAAGATTCAAGATTAAAGATGAGAGTGTATTTTATATAAATACATGTTTTATCAGTGCAACAGTGTAAATGTATGGAAGAACTACTGGCACAAAAATGCAAATATAGGAATGCAGTACTTAAGCAATAAGCCTTAATTTGAGTCCCTGACAAATGAGACTCATCATCCTCTGCTTTAGGTATCTGCTTTAAACTGGTCATCAAGGCTCCCTCTATAGTCACTGGAGAGACAGAAACAAGGCTTTTGAAGACAAACATAGCATTCAAACATTTTACACCTCTTTAGACAGGATGTAACATCCATTGCAAGTAGAAAAAGCCTAGGCAATCATAGTCAACAGAAAGCCTTTCTGAAAGCAGATACCTGTGATGAAACCCACTTAGATAAGGCAAACAAATAACCTCAATCTGCCATTCCAGAACAGGTAACTCAAGGCACATAGAGATTGCAGAGCTGCTTAGCATCATGCCATGAGATACTGTCAGAGAGGCAGGAATAAGAGCAAACCTTACCAATTTGCCTTATCTCTGTTATTTGCAGACAGCATGTCAATTTTATGAAATACTTCACATTTATTGTGAAACCTTCTTCTGAAAGACATGGTCTTGGGCCAGTTACATTTTTCCTCTATCCACAGTCAGATCTTTCTTTAGTCAGTCTCTGCACACTGCCTGACTTGATAAGCAGCAACTCATGCAAGTGACATCACCCTGACATATTTTCCACTCTTTTTCTGTGTTGTCTAATAGTGAAAATGGCACCAGTTTTCTTGCAAAGACGTTTTCATCTCATGTGTCTTTCCAGACAAGCCTGCATTCCTTCCACTGAGGAAAGGCTTTCACCTCTCCCTGATGGGACTTTCCCATTACACTCTTCCCATATTTGAGAGCGGCAAAATGTCTTCAGCACAGAGCCTAAAGAGAAGAAATGAGTAGTTTAGAATAGTTGTAGAGAAGTAACAGAAAAGATGTCTGTAGAATAAATCTGTGTATCAGTATGGCGATCTAAGGAAAACAATTTGAATTTTAGTATAAAATAAACAATTGTTTTTGCTCTGAATGAAGCTCCTTATGATTAGGATACACTGCAAACATTTAGAAGTCCAAAAAGCATTTCTGATGTTTTGGAGATTTATTTTCTTTTGCTTCTTCTATTTATAGTCTAAACCTATATGCCTATAGACTGATCCTAATGCTGATTTTTCGAGAATTTCATTGAGGTGTTAATCTTCCACAGTAATGCACTGTATTACATGTAGGATTCAGGCTGTCACAAAAAACCCAGCTATGTAATAAGTTCATAGCATAAGATGTGAAGTCCAAGAGCAAAAAATTCATGGAGATTGACTGTCTGTAGATTGATTCTAAGGTATGACAGAAAACCAGTCAGTGGCTGATGTAGGATGTTATGATGTTAATAAGGCATGGGAAATAAACATGACCTCAACATGTACGAAACTGAAATGAAGTAATGTAAATTAGTGGTCCAAGTAGATTTCTGGTTTGGAATGTGGTCAGCTTCTGTGAAAGGTGTGATATCAAAGCGCATTGTTTTATGTTACTGATATTCCTATGGCATTACATCTATCTGAAAGGTTGAATGGAGAATATTTCTTCATCATGTGAAAACATTTGTGGAAGTGTTCTGGGAATTCCTAGGTACCTGGATCTGTTCCATGTATTTATTTGCAATTTGATCATGCAAAAGCCATCTCATTATGTCAGAAAGCTAATTAGATATGTTCCTTTAACATATGCAACACTGCACAACCCAGTGGTGGAATACGGAGGGAGATTTCATTACTTGCTTTCTTCTTGCAGATTACAGCTGTATTATTACCGTTGCTGTGACTGTAATGAAAGCAGGATGTGAAGTCCTGTAATTTTTTCACACTTTTGTCTTCCTGGGTAAGAAATAAGAAGAGTAGGCTTTCTGCATATGATTCTAAATAATGATGTATCTTTTTTAAAAATTATTCTGCTTTGTGTGTCTGTTTTATATTACTACATATAAATTGCAGGTTATCTTATTCCCAGGTGGCATAATGTCAACTTTTCCCCTTGCTGAACAATGCATTTTGGTAGTTACAGACCTTGAACAGTAGAATAAGCCAACAGTTAGGCTGCAGGTGTTCTTCAATGAGTAAAGATTAACAGAAAAGCCAAATGCTGGCTGGCCTGTATACTTCCTCTATGAATAGAAAATGGGAAACCATCCAACACGTCACATTTTCCTTTGAGGAAACTAGTCATAGGAACAGGAAGGCTGTGTCAATAAAAAAAAGGTACAGCTAAGCGTTTAATGATTGTTTTTAGCCTCTAAATGTTATGCAAAGTCTAAAACATATATATATGTTTGATATGTATATGTATCTTAAACAGTCAGTGCTGTCTCGTGAAAACACCAACTACAAACCTCAAAAAACTGATCCAAAAAGCCCAGGCCAAATTTACTGACTTTTATGAAAAAGCCCAGTATAAAAAAAGAAAGAAATTGCTGTAAAACTGTAGAACTCAGCAACTGATTTATACCCAGTTACGCTCAAATTCCAGTTGATAAGGCACACCATCCTTTTGTGCCATTCTCTAAAGCAGGCTTGTATATGAAAATCACATCAACCCTTCTACGTAACTTCTCATCTTCCAAATGTCTGGTTGTTTGGAAAGGTCAGCTGCTCTGGAAGAGCTCTTATCTTGTGGTCCAGTTTGCTGAAATTGCGTCAGTACCCATTCCTTATTAGAACAGCTTAGGAAGAATGTTCAAGATAGTTCCCCACTATTAAAAGAAATGGACAGGGTTTGTTTACAAACATTTTGCTTCAGCCTGTCAGCTCAGGTTTGAAAAGCTGCCTCCTGATTTTGCCTGCAATTTTTGAAAATGTGCTGAGGTAGACATGATATCATTTGCATATTTAACTCAATTTATGTCTTGGCACATCGAATTGCAAGTATATAAAAGACATAATTTTCACCCCTAGACATCTGAAACTGACCTTTTCTTTTGTTCTAGCCTGGAAAACGATAACCTGATTTTCAAACACTTTTTGAAAGTATCTCTTTTCTGCAGAGCATAGAGCTACCTTCCCAAGCTCCATATCTGTTTCACTGCTGCTTTCTGCCTAAAGTCAGGAAAGTTCATCATAGTAATTGTGTTTTCAGTGCTATATGTGCCTTGTATTAAACCACATGGGTGTGAAAGAGGCAATCTAGGAAGTATTAGCTCATGAAGTGAACATATGGAAGCCAGCATCCTAAGATGTTTTGTCTAGGGCAACAAAGACACAACTATCAAATGAGAAGCGAGAGACAAATTACTTAAATACCATACCAGCGTGTGGCTACTGGGAAGCAGAAAAACCGAAAAAATCCCAACAAAAAACCAACCAGCCTTTTTGTTCTAAGATAATGCATTTCTTTCCAGTTTCCTCTTAACTCCCCCTTGTGGGATATGGAAGGAGGAGAATGCACAGCTAGAATAAATAGTGCCTGCCTGTGGATGGTACTCAGGAGCTTACAGGAAGGAGAAAGAAACAATTTAGAAACCTCTGGTAGAAGCAGGTACAGACCTTTTCAAACACTATGGAGTTTTTTATTCCAGTTACAGAGGGGTGGGAATATGATCAGGAGTGGGTGGCACTGTGGTAGGGGTTAACATGGGTTGGGGAATGGTGGGAGGGGAAATGACTACTTAGCTAATCCACGAGTCATCATATCACATGATTCCCATCATGCGTACTGCACTGTTCCTCTTGGCAGCCTGGGGTGGGCTGTAATGACCCTTGGTCTTTTTGAATCCTCTTTCATCCACCCTTATCCTTATCTTTAAACCTGTTATTATTGTTTCCATCCCTGCATTAGAAAGAAGCACACAAGCCATTCAATAAGGTGCTGTACTTGTGGGCATAGTCTAGTGAGTATATGTAGGTTATGATATTGACCTGGATATGTTTGGAAGAGGCAGTCACTTTCAATGATCATTGAAGAGCTGTCAGTCTTCCATGGTCAAAATGTAAAATGAAAGTGTTTTTAAAGAAAACATTTTGCTGCTACAGCCTGTTGTCCTGATTTAGCTTGATGGCCAGTTTCTGTAGCTTCCATAACCTGTAGCTTTCAAAATACACTCAGATGAACATTGCCATTTATAGTCTCTAAGCAGCTGGTGCACAATATCCTAACATCACAAATAACTTTTGTCTCCCCACAGCCATGCTAAGGAAAATGCAACACTGTTCACTAGCTAAACAGAAGTAGGGAAATGGTTCAGGTAAAACACTATTTCATCTCTGAACAGATTGCCAGGAGTCCTTCACTTTTTCCATGAGAAGAAGGAGGAGAAGTCCCTTTGTTTACACTGCTGTTATTTAAAACCACAAAAGATAAAGGTGACTGTGTGAAACAGTTCATAAAATTAGGAGGATCACATCATTACAGCTGTCTTATATGGCCAGGAATGTACTAATTTTTTCTTGGAAACACATCTCTTGGGGTGTTAGGCATGTAAAGTCATACCTGTGACTGCAGATAGCAGAGCTATAGAAAGAACAATTTCCTTTTCTTACACTGTATGAAATTCCTATGAGAAAAAAAAGATATAAAAGCCCCAGCACCATGCATTGCTTCTGCCAACAGCATAATGAATTCACAGACCTTGGTTCTATTCTTTTACCTAAGATGTCAGTCCAGTTTTTATCTTCTGTCTCCAAGTCTTTCCTTCCTGACCCTGAACAAGGTGCCTTACCCTCACTTTCACTTATCGTATGTTATCTTGCATCACCTCAGAGTTGCTTTGAGTAAAACTGGGTACATGGGAAACCACCACTAAGCAGCTGCGTAATTTCATGGTGAACAAGTAACCTTCCTGTGGCTGTATTGTCTGGAGTGTGATTCCTTTTGAAGATGAGATTACTGGTGGGATGAGAGATCCTGATGGGTTGAGACTGAGATAATCCCAGCAGTGTCATAGTACACTAAATTTTCTTCTTTTCTACAGGGACAATAATCAGATTGGCAATTAATATACTCAAATTCACTGAAATCCAGTGAGAGTTTTATGAATTATTTTATTAGGCCCATGATTCTACCTGAAGTGTCAGGAGGTAAAAGACATATGCTGATTAAAATGAACAAATCCAAGCGAGTCAAAATTCATGCCTGCGATGTTGAAAAGTTATGTTATTTCATTCTTTGACTAAATCAATCTACAGCTTACTCAGATTTTTAAATTTTTTAAATAAAAATAAATCTAAAATGTCCATTGCTGAAGCTGTTACCCAAATGTTATATATTCTCTCTCCAAAAGAGAAATATATTATTCTGTGTTTTCAATTGGGAAGTTGTAACTTTCTGGTATTATGATGTAGGTTTTTAAGTATAAGCTTCACATGTGGAGAATTGCCACTACGCTACATGGAAATGATCATTCACTATCATGATTTTAGACACCATTCATTTAGTTCCCTTCCATGACAGAAAATACCATTTACATGCTCTTTTCTCCCAGTTAGCATTTGACAAGTGAATTTTTGACAATTGCAGCTGTTGGAAAAAAACAGAAAATGTTATAAAAAATAATAATAGGTCAGGAACCATAGCAGTTATTACCAATTAAGGCATCCTCCTGTGCCCATTGCAGTGCCAGCCACTCTAGCTATTCATTTGATAGGGAAATCTTATCATAGTTTTGCTTTCCCAGAGCCTTGAGAATAAGTGAAGAATGTCCTCTGGTCTTTTCTGAATGGTGGAGTTCATACTGGGGCACTCCGTTGCATTTTTATCTACGTAAGTTTTTTCCAGAAGCAATAACAGCCTGCTTGGCTTGTATAGTGGCTCATTACTTCCAAAAGGTTCTGTATGACAGGCCTCAGCTCCCCTAGATGACCACTTTCTTTGTAAACAAAGCAATAAGTGTTGCATGTCATTACAACTGACCAGTGAAATGGCCTAAGTAACTTTCCAGTTTTGTAAGCTTCATGATATTGCCTGAAGTTTCTTAACTGTGTTTCTGGAATCTGCTAAGCTCAGGACAGGCGAGAGCTGAAGCATTGCACAAAAAATGAATAAAGCCATAGAGCTTTGCTCCTCCAGCTACTTGCTACTCAGTGGATATTTCTTTTGAAAAGTGTGAGAGATCTAAAAATTATTCAGACAAGGCTGTAACTGGCAGCTTACACTCACTTAGCTGCCTGATATTTGCTTGTTACCAGCTGAAACTTGCCCAGACTCAATCATGGCAATCCCACTGGGCTATGAAAGGGGATATTTGCGGAGCAGTTACTTCCACATACTTGCCCAGCGGTATGCAGAGCATTTTTCAGTATATGCGAGTGCTGCGTGTGCCTGACACATCTATATGTGAACTTGCTCTAAGCTGAGTCTCTTTAGGTAAAATCAAATGCTTGAAAGCTTCAGAAAATGAATTCTTCAGGCTGCAGTTCCCTTACAAGTAATACATATATAACAGTGACCTTCATTCATCAATAATCTTCATTAATTGTTTCGATGTACTTGAATGCTGGAGATGACTTACAATGTCCTTAGAATGAGGCAGAATCCCACTATGGTAGTTATTGGAAAGACTAAAAGGGTACTTGCCTCACAGACATTACAGTTCAGTTCACACAGAGTAAGATAACTATGCTACAACTAAAATAAGAAACAGGTCAAGAAGCTCTATCAAAATGCAAAATCAGACTGTTGCTTTAAGGTCATGTAATTCACAATATTAAAAACAAGGCCTATTAGCTTTCTATGAGTCAAAAATTACTTTGTGTTTCAACTGAATCATTGCCCTTATGATGGCAAAAGATGTGCGTGTTGTACTCTGTTTACAGGTTTTATTCTGTTTATCCTGTTTCCTTGGCATTGAGGGTGATAAGATTTTTACTTCAGGAGTAACTGAAGATCATTTAGAACAGACAGAACATTTTAAAATAATTATCAGTCATGCTAGTTCACCCTTTAATTCTCTTCTAGATAATAATTCATATAATAATACTCTGTGATTTGTTTATAAAATCTTAGATGCTTACTTTATATCTCTGACACACAAAGAGTATTTACCTGCATGTACATTTTAGACAAATATTTTTACATAGATATTTCTTTGAGATTTGACAAATTTGTATAGAAATTTGGAATTAAATTTTGCACCTAGGAACTTATGTACATTTTTGTCTTATAAATCCCTCTCTGAATTTTTTCAATTAATGTGTCCCATGATATGGAAAAGGGATAAAATGACATGAAAGAGGTATTATGCTAGTAGATGAAAGCAGATGTGAAAGTGATATGATTCTTAATTTGATAGAAATGTGTGTTAAGTCTTATTTTGTATACTTTGTCCACAGGTATTCTTAATAATAGTTGCAAAAGAAAGACTCCAGCAGTAAATATTGTAAGACTTAGGGATATTAATTTTATGGGAGTGTGGTTCAACCTAAGAAAATTATTTCAATAGTCGAAATTGGTTTTAGTAGTATCAAACTTCGAAGCTGAGTTTCTTCTTGTTTTAGCTTCACCTTTAATGTTATGCCTATTTCAGGAATGCCTTTCATTTTAAAGTGATTCTGATGAAAAGAATTAAAAAAAAAAAAAAAAAACCACAACAAAAACCCTGTCTGAAGACGCCTGTCTAATGCCATTAAGAAATTAGATCTGTAGCTGTTCCAGGGCATAGTGCACTTTTTCAAGGAGGAATGGGAGAGGAATAAACCTGGGGGAAAAAACATACCCTCTTGTTTTGTCAAAAATACTAAAGCTTCCTTCTTTTCCTCACGATTCCATCACCCACATACAGAAGCCTACCCATGGATGAATCAGTTCCTGGCAGAAGTTACAATAGCCTGGAGGATGCCTTTATTTGAATTGGCTGAAATTGTTCCCCTAGATGATGTTGCCAGATTGCTCACCTCTCTTCAGCCAGGAAGAAGTGTCCACTCAAAAAGCCTCTTCCTGTCCTAGAATGCTCACTGTCTTTCTTGATTTATGTTTCTGTGGGGTGGTGGCATGTGCATAGACTAAAGGAATAGGTCAACCTCTATTGCTAGGAAGTCTGAGATCGTTAATAAGAGACCTGTCTGTGTTGAACTGATGAGGTATATTGCACTTACAACTAAGAAACTTTCATAGAAAGCATCCTGAACTTGACCTATTTGAAAAGGAATAGAAAGCAACAACTGCTTTTTCAAACTATTAACTTACACATACCCTTTCTGTGTAGTCTAAAAATAAAGAACTGTTAAAGGCTGCTGTACTCTGTACAACACACACCTAGTCTGTAGGTGTGTTACTGTCAGGCAGGTAAATCCAGGAAAGTTCTTAAGCATCATATGACCACTAAATGCTGCTGAGGTCCCTCACTATGGGAGGAACATGTGAGGAACCCACAGTTCTGGTCCACACACGTGCCATGAGGTGTTCAGATCCGGACCGCGTATCCATGATACTTCATAAGGCTGTGTGATCTACCCCCCGGACGCCACACCCCAGGGTGTTGGCCTGTGCAACTCTTTGTGCTTTCCTGTTTTTACAGTTTCCTCCTGTGCAAAAAGAATATTAAGCCTCACTTCCCTGTGGAATTGACAGAGTGATGACAGAGTGATGAAAAAATGCTGTGTATTTCTGTGCCTGATGGCTGAGGAGGCTGTGACTGTGAGTCAGAAGTGGAAACCTCCATGCATATACGGGCCGTGGGGATTCATTCCATTACATAACTACAAAGCAACTAAATCCTAAAGCTACAAAAAGGTATTCTGGAAATCTGTCTGTTGTCTTTCAAAGGTTTCATGTTTATTCATGATTAAAATAAAATGGTTACAAGCTTTGCAAATTTTAAGGCAGCAATTCACAAATTATTTTGTTGAATCCATTAGGGACAAATTTACTACAAAGTCATAAAAAAAGGAATAAACCACCCTCTATGTACTTTTAGAAGCTTACCCTGAAAAACACACTAAATTGAAAGAAGTGAAACTAGACCTTAACATGGACATATTACATTTGGTCTAGTATTGTGAGGTACTGAGTATGCATATTTCTGTTTCTTATAGAGGCTGACTACTGCTCACTAGACTTACACCTATTATCACTAAAAATAGGGAGCATTTCAATCCAACTACTGTAATCTGTTTGACAACTTGAATTTAGGGAAATAATTTTGAGTTTTTGCTTTTGAACTTTGTCTTGTTATGAAGCATTTATATAACTAATTTTAAAAATATTTTGTATTTCAACTAAATTTATTAGCCAAATATCTGACCTGATTAGTTTTAACAGTTTCAATGCCTCCCCAATTAAGTGGTTCATTAAACTTGCTGCTCGTGAGATTAAAAAAATAAATCCAAAAAGATATCATCAAGATTTGCTTATCGAGAATTGCTGTATATCAGCTTATTGTGCTGTATCCTGGGATTTGCAGAGTTCCAACTGCAGAATATTTGCAGCTACTACACCAGAACTGTAGTTTTGTTGTAGAGTATGTATCAGAAGGAAGAGGATGAAGACCTATGTGAGAGTTAGGGAGAGGGCTATTTGCAGACTCTTACATAATAATACAATAACGAAGGCTTTCTAAAACAGCATTTAGGAGTACAAAAACATAGTTATTCCTCCACTACTAAATGACAGTCTCTGGCAAGCTCTTTTGATCAACATGCTGAGGTAGAGACTTGCCAACATAGTTCTCATTATGCCACATCCTACCTCACTCCTGACAGAAGCTTTTGCATAGGTGAAAATTAGGATAGCTTGGGCCTTAAATTGGTCCTTTTGAGAAAAGGAAAAGGGCTTGTTAGCACTGCAGCATTTAGCCTCTGACATGAGAGGAACAGCAACTAAGGGACTTTAATCTCAGCCCTGCCATGTTTGATTTTATTCATGCATAAAACTGAGCAGACTCATCAGACCAAATGCTGAGCAGTGATGTAGCTGCTTTCTGCCAGTGGGATGTCTGAGTATCACAGAGCTACCACAGAGACACATGCCACAGATCCTCCTTTGTTGGAGAGGGAAATGACCATAATAGGAACTGGCAGATCTGTGCCAGGGCTGCACTTTAGCTTCACACAACTGTATAAGGCTGTTGTAAAAATAAGAAGTGCTTGCCACAACACAGAGGGACTGTTTGTGCACAAAGCAAAAAAATGTACCAAGCGTGTTTATTCTCTGCTTTGTAATTCTTTAGCATCTCTGAGATCCACAATTGGACGTGCTTGAAACAAGGAATAGAATGACTTATTCTTTTGGCTAGCAAGGTTTTTCTGGATACTTATTTCCTTTGTAGGTAAATCAAAGCAGGTTTTGCCTTACCCCAATTTCCAAAGACAATTTTAGCAAAGCCAGGAAGAGATAAACCAGTCTGATTCCTCCAGGTAAAAAAAAAAAAGTCAAATTTTTTCAACTTGCCACTATCCTATTCATCTATGTTGTGATCTTTGTAATTGTATTAGCATCATGCCAGAACATGCCGGAACAGTTCTTTTTGCGGGTCTGCATTTTATGAGCTCAGAGCCAAAACTATCAAGCTGTTTCCATACTGTTTCCATGCTATTATGAGGCTTTGTTCAGCTTTAATGTGAGTATAACCGATATAAAATATATTTCAAAGGATCTTAGCTGCAAAATAGCTTTTCAGTCTATGTTACAATACTGTATGCTATGTGACAGACTTTACTGCAAATACTTATGCATTATGGGAGTATAGTTACAGTATAAATGCATATTGTCTTAAAACGGTAGTCACTTGGAATAGGACATTTAAACAACTGAAAAACCATGTTGCACTCTCCTGCTTCACACACTGTAAAATATTTGTGATTTGCAGGAGAATTAAAGTCATGCTAAGGATGAAAATACTCTGAATCAACACCTACTACTTGTCCTAGGACTTTGAATTACCAAGAGTACAGAGATCATTTATAAGTACATAGCTATATTGGGGGTAATATTTATAAGTACATAGGTATATTAGGTTTCAGCTGTATGTGGTCATTTACTCTTTCTTGAAAAGAGCTGTGTGAGACATCATCACTGTTGAAAAGGCAATTCATTTTTTATCAAAATGCATATGAAGACTTTGTAATTAATAAAGCAAAAAGCAAAGCCCCTCTACCCCCAAAAAGCCATACAAAGAAAAAATAATAATTTGCTTGTACAATTGCTTTAGAATTAGCCAAAAGAGTAGTTTTCAGTCTAGGATGTTTTCAAATGCAATTTTTCCAAACTTAATTGTCACAGAGCTGCTTAAATTTGTGCTGCCTTCTCCCACAAGCAGTGGTTGCACAGCTGAGTTATGTTCTGCACATGTACCTTCCTGTTTGCACTTACAAGTGTTAGTCTAGCTGCAGAGGTGCTTATTAAACTTTACTTCATGGAAGGTACAGTGAGAGAAGGTTGGTTTACTTCAAATAATAACATTCTGACTTTCTACTGTACTGTGTGTCAGAAAATGTCATCTGTATTTACAACACTAGTAGCTTCTATGTGATTACGAATGATTACCAGTTGCAATCTGAATTCCTCTGGTATTGTGTAAGGCTCTTGGCACAGACCACATGAACATAGTAATTAAGAAAAAAAAAAAAAAAAAAAGGGAAGTTCTTTCCAGATAAACCCTATGTTTTATCAAACCTTTGAGGTTTTACTCATCATTCTGCCTTTCAGCCCTCCCTCTAGCTCTGGAGTATCTGGTTTCAGCTTTGAAAAGTCATTCATTAGCTCGGTTGCTATCTAAAGGCTGAATTTATCAGGAAAATGTAGAGAGCCAGCTACATGGGGCAGCTGGAGTATTTACCACCCCACATGGCCTCTACCTGTCCTAGGGCCTAATGCCATCCTACATGGAAATTTAAGTGTGCAAACATGCGCAGTTGAAAACTTGGCAAATTTACATTATCAGAAATGTCCTATTTCATATGAATATTGTTTGCATGTTAATTGCCCATAAGAAATGTGGCTTGATGGGTTCACAGTCCTTCCAGACATCTAAATTTCATCTGTTACTGAGTGTTAATCGATACCTAGTTTTTCACTACACCTTCTTGCCAAGTATTTAATGGAATTTTCAAAGTCCAAGTGGGTTCTTTGGCCTATTATGAAACATACAGAGCAAGTTAGGACATGTCTACCTGGGGCACAATGAAACGTGGTGCAGCAATTTCCTGACCTTTTAAGCAGCATGGCCTTGATGCTGTGGGTCTAGAAGCAGTGTTTAAGGATTTGTGTGATGCTGTGCCAAAGTTAAATGGTTTTGTGTGCACACAGCCTTTGTAGTGTAAGGTATTCCTCAACAGTACTATGTTAACAGAGCTAATGATAGCACAGGTGCATCTATCTGAAAGATACTGATATGGCCCTAGGTGCTCAGGAATGGGGTTTGCAAAAGGCAGACTTCCATCCAGGAAGACACCCTGTTTACTTGTGACTGAAAGGTTAAGGAAGGGAGCTAGTCTCATAGATCAAATGCTGGGACTTTGACATCCCAGATGGTGTGCAGGGGCCTGGTTCCCTCTGTTCAATATTAATAGCTGCAAGAATGTTTCTGAAGTATGACCACCAACCCTCTTTCAAAACAATAAGCAAATGTAAAAGAATCATATTTTGTTTTCAAACCATCATGGTCAATAATGGTGGGCTTTATTTCCTGTATTGTTTTCTATTTAGCATGAAACAGGAAGCTCTTCAGTGTGAAAGTTTCTTGACAGCAGTCTTTCCTGTTATTAAGCTTCCAGTGTCATGCTCACACTTGCACTTTCTCTGCCTCTGCTGTCATATTGCTAGACAAAACAGAGAACTTCTCTAGGAATAAATATGTAATACTCATTCCAGAGTATGTGGAAGCTAGGGCAGTCTCTTTAAGGAGGTTAGAAAGAAACTGAATCCTAATTGCTATTGGTGAGGACTCTAGCATTTCAGATACTAGACAGAAGAGAAACAAGACCATGATTTGTGTAAAGCTCTGTCTCTCTCATATGTTAAGGTACCAGCTAGGTGAAGCCTGAAGGAAGACAAGAACAGCTAGCTTGTGAATCCTGGAAAAGCTTATTGTATGGATCAGTTGCTGAAGTGCTCCAAACCATCAAGGCTGAAATGTTTCTGAGCAGGTCCAGAAGTATAGCTTTAGGCAGACAAAGAGCTTTACATCTCCAGTGGTAGGTGTCAGCTAAATGTCATCTTTCTTGCAGGAAGAGCTATGTCCACAGTAATGAAGATTGAAGTAACGAGAAATTGGAGTGGTTGGCTGAGGAGAGCAGGTGACTTCTTGTGGGCCTGCCAGAAGAGAGTTTTGGGAAATTTTGATCTGACAAAGAAAAGACAGAGACTATAGACAAGGCACTGGAACAGGCTTCCAATGGAAGGAGTAAAATCACCATTGTTGGAAGTGTTCAGAAACCATGTAGACAGGGACATCAGTGACATAATCTAGTGGTGGACTTAGAATCATAGAATCATAGAATAGTTAGGGTTGGAAAGGACCTGAAGATCATCTAGTTCCAACCCCCTGCCATGGGCAGGGACATCTCACACTAAAACATACCACTCAAGGCTATGTCTAACCCAACCTCGAACACCACCATGGATGGAGCATTCGCAACTTCCCTGGACAATCCATTCCAGTGCCTCACCACCCTTACTGTAAAGAATTTCTTCCTCATATCCAATCTAAACTTCCCCTGTCTAAGTTTGAACCCATTGCCTCTTGTCCTATCACTACAGTCCCTAATGAGGAGTCCCTCCCCAGCATCCCTATAGGCCCCCTTCAGATATTGGAAGGCTGCTATGAGGTCTTCACGCAACCTTCTCTTCTCCAGGCTGTACAACCCCAACTTTCTCATCCTATCTTCATACAGGAGGTGCTCCAGTCCCACGATCATCCGCATAGCCCTCCTCTGGAATTTTTCCAACAGTTGCATGTCCTTTTTATACTGAGGACACGAGAACTGCACACAGTACTCCAAGTGAGATCTCATAAGAGCAGAGTAGAAGGGCAGGATCACCTTCCTCAACCTGCTGGTCACACTCCTTTTGATGCAGTCCAGAACACGGTTGGCTTTCTGGGCTGCAAGCGCACACTGCAGGCTCATATTCATTTTTCCATTAACCAACACCACCAAGTCCATCTCCACAGGGCTGCTCTGAATCTCTTCTCCGCCCAGCCTGGAGCTGTGCCTGGGATTTCTCCTACCCAGGTATAGAACCTTGCACTTGGCATGGTTAAACTTCATCAGGTTGGCATCAGCCCACCTCACAAACGTGTCAAAGTCCCTCTGGATGGCATTCCTTCCCTCCAGCATATCGACTGAACCACCCAGCTTGGTGTCATTGGCAAACTTGCTGAGGGCACACTCAATCTCACTGTCCATGTCACCAACAAAGATGTTGACCAAGACCAGTCCCAACACAGATTCCTGAGGGACACCACTCGTTACTGGTCTCCAGCTGGACATCAAGCCATTGAGCACAACTGTTTGCGTGCGGCCATCCAGCCAGATCTTTATCCACTGTGTGGTCCACCTATCAAATTGATGTCTCTCCAATTTAGATACAAGGATGCCATGTGAGACTGTGTCGAACGCTTTGCACAAGTCCAGGTAGATGACATCAACTGCTCTACCCCTGTTCATCAGTTCCATAGCCCCATGATAGAAGGCCACCAGACTGGTCAGGCAGGATTTCCCCTTAGTGAAGCCACGCTGGGTGTCACCAACCACCTTGCTGTTTTCCATGTGCCTCAGCATGCTTTCCAGGAGAATCCACTCCAAGATTTTGCCAGGCAGAGAGGTGAGGCTGACTGCTCTGTAGTTCCCTGGGTCATCCATTTTCCCCTTATTGGCAGTCTGGAAGTAACAGTTGGACTTGATGATAATAAAGGTCTTTTCTAACCTAGTTGATTTAATTCTATGATTCCATTCTGTGATTCATACCTTTGTATAGATCTGAGACAGAATGTATGAAGTCTTAGCCAGTGCATCTTATCTGAAGAAGGGGGCAGTGGGGTACCTAACGCAATGCTAACTCCAAGTTTCAGGGCTATACAAAGATACTTCTGTATGTATATTTATGTAAACTCCTTAGGTTGGGTTATATCAGATAATCATGCTGACAACTGAAAGGAATATGTGATATCTGTGCACCTTAAGTATCCAGGCCAAGTTAATTTATCTTATTTGCATTCTTGTAGGGAAACTAGGGCTTATTGGAAGATGTAAAAAAAACCAACCTCAAACCAAGCTCAGTTTCATTCCACTACCTGCAGGTATCAACAGCTATTGAAGTGTCAAAACAAAATTTTATTTTAAATTTAACCTTTTGTCCTAAGTCTTACACTCAGTATCTTTTATTTGTCTTTTATGCAACTCTATTGACTTCAATGAAACCCTGACAAGAAATCACCTTAAGTAAATGAAGCAGTTCTGGCTTGGAGCAGAACTACTTTGTCAGTGTCATTAGTATCTTTCTGAAGTTGTGAGGGTGGATTTAGCTTGGATTTAGCATGGCCTGTAGCTACAATATCCCACATGAACAAAGAAGAATTACACAATATTTTTCCACAAAACAGTGTTTTCTTTGATTATCCCTCATAATCTCACTAACATGGACGTTTGTTTTTTTTCTATTCTTGTTCAGACCTGTCAGCAGATATTATCAAGTTGTACTTTCCTATCAGGCCTCAGTGTAAATATACTCTCTCATCCTGAAGAGAAAACATATACATAAGACGTACCCAGATGGAGTTTGGGCCTTTTACCCATTTCTCTTTCCCACCAATGTGTAATATCAGTTCCATTTTGCTGCTGTAATCTGCCATTTTCAGCATTCTTCTTGCTCTTTACAACCCTTTATTGAAGGATTTCTTTCGTATAGCCGTATTGTCGTGTTTCATTTAACTTATTCAGCAATTAAAATTCTGATTGTTGCATTAGGTTTGTTCTGTGATATGAAAGTAGTCCTTTCTTTGCCACAGCTTTGGGCTAATGTAGATGTCAGCTAAGTGACATATATTGGCTGGAATAGCCCTTCACATATTATGTAAAAGACTAACTTGCAGTGGGCCATTTCATTAGCCTACATTTAATCTTAATTTTTACTATTCCAATTAATCTTTTTAATTTTGAATAGTTTATGTCCCTCATATATGTTTATGACAGCACTGTATTTCAAAAGAAATAATAAAATGCCATATTTATGGAATGGCTTTGCTAAGAAAATTCTGAATAAACTTGTACCCCAATCCTTCCTAATCCATAAAGACAGCTCTGACTTTAAGAATGAGTATAATCTTGCTCACTTTTTGACATTGCTTTTTTTCTTCTGTGCTTTTGCTAAATCTGTGCTTTAGAAAGTAAACCCTGATTGCCTTTATAAGTGTGAAACAGGAAAGACGGAAAAAGGGAGCAAAGGAAAGATGGAATAACAGAAAAAGGGAAAAAGAAAGACAGAAAGGGGAAGAGAAATAGAACAAGGGAAAAGGAAAGAGGGAAAGAGAAAAAAAGAAGATGGGAAGAGAAAAAGAAAAAAGGGGAAGGGGAAGCAAAAAGAGTGAGAGAATAAAAAGACACAAAGAACGCAAGAAGGAGTACCTTATTTTAAATTCTCTAATGTTTCCAAATTCTTGAGAATTCTGGCTGTATGTATGCTGCAACCAAGAATCCTCTTCTGCTCTGATTTTACAATCATCACTGCTCCCTTTCTGCTTTCTGAGATTGAACCACAAAAACTTTCTCTATTAAAGCTCACCAAATTGTGCCCTCTTACATTTTTCTTCACATTGGAGAGATCCAGGTTTCAAAGACACTGATATAAGAAATTATATTTTCCTAATAACCAAAGTTATCCATAAACAGAGCAGCTGTTCTTCATTTTGCTGTATACTTTTGTAAAATATAATGTCTGACACGTATGCTCCCTTTCTGTGCTAGTGCTATGAATATTCACTGAGGTGTACTGAAGAGCAGGAAACAGTGTCCCAGCTGAAAATATTGCCTGAAAACTGAGGCAGGGTACTGTGCTTGTGTCATGGGTTCAGCAGTAGCAGTCATTTTTCTCCTTCTTAGCAGTTGGTGCGGCACTGTGTTTTTGACTTGTGGCCTGAGAACAGCTCTGATAACACCAATGTTTTAGTTACTGCTTAGTACATTTTGGTCTGGCCAAGGACTTTCTGAGCCTCATGCTCTGCC
>JAOEHY010017166.1:0-19667 GCA_025447955.1 Psilopsiagon aurifrons
TTCATCAGGTTGGCATCAGCCCACCTCACAAGCGTGTCAGGGTCCCTCTGGATGGCATTCCTTCCCTCCAGCGTATCAACCAAATCACACGGCCTGGTGTCATCGGCAAAACAATACTGGAACAAATCAACTGGTGATTACAGCAACCTGATCATAGATTTTGTTCTTAGAAGAACAGAAAGGGATTCAATGAAGTTAGAAACACATGAAAATCTCCAGTTATTACTTTAATACTTTTGTCATAATTAATGCCTGGAGCTCAATGCCATACAGTGTCCCTGGGGTCTAAAACCTGACAAAGTCAGGGGCATGTGACAGTCTGAATACTCCTATTTTGAGTCACCACCAGCAGTACACTTTAGCAAGGCCTTTCACAGATAATCCCCAGGAAAGGTAGAAGAATTAATGAGCTTTAACTCCTGTGGAGGCATTACATGAACTGCAGCATAGCAGGAGGGATAGGAGACACCCTTTAAATACCGAGTCAGTATTTAAAGGGTGGCTACAAAGATGACAAGAGACTCCCTTTTTACAAAGAGTCCCATGGAAAAGATGTGTGGTGATGGGCACAAGTTACTCCCAGGGAGATTTTGGTTGAGCCCAAGAGGAAAGGTTTTCACAACAAGAACAACCAGCCACTCGCATAATCTCCCCATGAAAGCAGTGGACTCCCCAACATTGGGGCTGGATACAGTGCTGGGCCATCTAAGTGTAGGTCATGCTTTGCCTAGAAAGGTCAGACCAGATGACCCTTGAGGTCTCTCCCAACCTGGTATTCTAGGATTCTATAAGGGAACTAGGTGAGTGTTTCTACACCTAAATTCAGAGGGAGGCAGAGATGTTATCAGCAGTTAACATCAGCTTAGAGCCTTTGGTGGGTGGCAGGACACAGGCTCTCCTTACCCACACTGGGCTCTCAACTGGGCATGGAATCACTGCCTTCCCTGAGCTAACAACAGGCAGCCAACAGCTCATTCTCCTTCTCCAGCCCCATGCAAGTGGAGGTGTTTCCAGCTCCTAACCTGATCTGAACAAGGATGTCCCAGGTTTGCCCCGCTTCCAAGAAGGCTGAGAAATGTTGCAGCAGACATGCCATGCTGTGGATGCAATGAGCAAAAAGGAACTGAATCTTGAAAGGGAAACAAGACAGACTATTCACAACACTGCCTGTGGCACCAGCATTTGAGCTTGGGTGTCCAACAAGGAACACACTGGAAAGAATGAGTAACACTGGAAAGATGTTTTTTTCCTACTGAAATTCAAAATACAGAGGATACTGCCTATCAGATGCAGGTTGGGTGCTGACACATCATGCCAAGAAGGGCACTATAGGAAGTGATACTATGCTGTAACAGAAGTTCCTGAGTTCGTATCAAGATTCTGATCCAACCAAATAGAAATAAATGCATTTATTTTTTACCCTTATGTGCAATCTGATTTCCTATTCTCTCACCCTCAAGAGTACCATTCTAGTAAAATATCTTCTACCACTTTGTTTCTGTGTAAACACCACAGAAAAAGCAATGAAGAACTGCTTCTGAACAAATCCCATTTTTGACCATCAGAGGAGTTATTCCTACCTCTCATGCTACAGTCCTGCAGATGCTACAAGCATCCTAAAGCGGTGCTGATTTGGCAAGCAGATGCCACTTTTCTGCCATTACTCCGCTAAATGCCAACATTTGATATGGTTAACTTCAGCAGAGAGGATACAGAAGCTTTCCAGGCCAAGCTTTACAACAGCTCTGCTATCTTTTCAAAGGAGGAGGTAAAGGGTGTGCAGGAAGCAAGCAGAAAAGGTGACATGTGAAGGCAATAACTCCCTTGCATTCAGAACAACAACCAACCTAGGCAATGCTGGCTGATCCTGGAGTCTGAGGGTAGCTGAAAGGCTGATGATTTAAGCAGGAAATACTTTAATAAGACAGAGAATAATCATTTTGATTTGCAAAGTTCTTTACAAACAAAGTGTCACTACACATGTCAAGAGACATTATTATTTAGGTAATAAGAAACCATTGTTCAGCCTGGAGAAGGCTCTGGGGAGACCTTACAGAAGCTTCCAGTGCCTAAAGGGGCCCACAGGAAATCTGGAGAGGGGCTTCTGACAAAGGCAGGTAGGGGTAAGACAAGGGGAAGTGGCTTTAAACTGACAGAGGGGAGATTTAGATGAGATCAGAGAAAGAAGTTCTTCCCTGTGAGGGTGGCAAGGCCCTGGCACATGCCTCCCAGAGAAGCTGTTTGATGAAATCAAACTCCTGATGGGTTTTGATATTTGCAAACCCTTAATTCTAGCAAAAACCCCCAAAGCCAGATGAAAGACTATTCAAAAGCAGCTGTGAATTGCCTCTGTCAAATCATTAGAAACTAAAGACTTGCATGCTTTTCATACAATATTTTCATAACAGATGCCAATTAAAAAAACCAGCCCAAACCACCACTGCTTTCCAGCAGAAAAAGGGATGTGAGGAGGACTCCAGTTGGGTGCTGGAGGCAGCCAAGAGGCCAGCGGCCAGGACGGGAGCAGGCAAGAGGCTTCTGAGCCCGGGGCAGCCGCTCGCCCCCTGCCTGCGACATGCAGAGGCTGAGCTTCACTATCCGAGTGCCAGTGACAATGCAAGCGGAAAACAAAGATTGCTGTATCAACAAACATGTTAGCACTAACTCCCCTGCTATTCCTGGTCAAAGTGTTTTTCAACATGACTTGCCATACAGCTATATAAAGTGGATGCTTCCAGCTTATTTGTCGTCCCCACCCCATCCCAACATTCAGCTCCTCCTCATCCAAGCAAGCCTGGTGAAACACAAGAAACAATTTCAGAGTCAGGGTCCCAAGGACAGCATAAAAAAAGATTTCTCCATTCCAAACCCAGTTCTCCTAAAATACACTGTCTGCATGTGATTTACAAATAAAAGACATAAAAGCAAACAAAAATGAGCACCCAAACTCTTAGGATGATCAGTCCAGAAAGTGCCTGTTAATATATATGCACCAGATTATGCATTCAACATGAAATGTAAATCTGACAGATCCCACAAACCTGTAATTTTAGCAGATAAAGCTTGATGATAATTTAAAGTCCGCTTATGACTTGATAATAACCTAATAATAAACTTGATAATACACTAATGTAGGACTATAGCTTCCAAAATATTGCTTAAAGCAAAAAAAGATAGTGAACAACATACTCACACAGCAAACTTGCTTCTGAAAGTAAAAATATGGATCCCATGCAAGTAGCACTTTCCCTGAACTGATTCCACAGAAAGTTCCAGAGAAAGAGTGCAAAACATTTAGTAGGTCTGCTGACAGCGTCGATTTGTTTGGTTTATCATCTGCTCTGCAAAGATCAGCACAGTCACATAAACTAATCCATCCAAACCAGCACTTCTTGCCACCTTCAACACAGACACTCCCCACATGGGCTGGCTACTGTGTTCAGACCTCCAGAAGAAAAAGCAATCTGGACCCACTGCATTCACACAGTGAATGTCCAGCCAGGAGCACTCTTAGCAGAGGATTACTGCGATAAAGCTTTTTGCTGCAGGAGATGCTAATCTTGATAGGTCACCCATGAGATCTCTAGCTAGAGGTTAAGTATCTTCAAAACTAATGAGTCTGCAGCCATGAGATGTCCCTGCCAGCACCAAGCCAAGCAAACAGAAAAAGAGAAGCTTAAGAGCTTCATTCCTGAGGCTGATCTTAAAGCTAATTTGCCCAGATTGCTGCACTGGTTCAGTAACTGAAGTGGCTGCCAAGTTTCTCTTGCTGAAATCACCACCTTGGACTGACAGTGTTACCAGCCATGCCCTACAATAAAGTCTCTGCAGTCTCAAAGGAGACACCACCTCTGCAAGGTATGGTCCAGTACTACCCGTAAAAGGAATGTTAAGAAGTACTGTTAGCAGGCTGGGGTTCAGTAACATGCCATTTTTTACATTCCCTATGAGATTCTGAGCTGGTTTGGTAGCACTTGGTGCCTGTGTGAGGCTCTGCCCTGCACAGCTGCACTCAACAGGCTCCTATGGACAGTTTCTAACAGAAGCAACCTCCAATTCCCACCATACAAGTTCATGAGGTATTTTCCTGCACATCCTCTCTGACAGATATTAGGAAGAAGTTCTTCCCTGTGAGTGAGTGAGGCCCTGGTACGGGCTGCCCAAGAAGCTCAAGGGGTAGGTTGGACAGTGCTTGGAGCAACCCGGTCTAGTGGAAGGCGTCCCTGCCCATGGCTGGGGGGTGGAACTGGATGAGCTTTAAGGTCCCTTCCAACCCAAACCATTCTGTGACTCTACAATTTTCTAATTTTCACAAACCCAAAGGTATTACCTTCAATATGCTAATCCAACAGAGTTAGACAGGATGCGATGATGTGTGCATGATCAGGTGAAAAACCTGACCAGCAGCCAAGACATTCTGGGTTCTCACCTTTTCCTGGCTTAGGACTTTGATGCACTACTTGGGGAAAGTGATACAAAAACCTTACCTTTAATGTTACACAGAACCTTTCCAAAGATGCTCAGCACTCCCTGCATGCATTCTGACTTCAGAGTCAACTGGAAATACCCCGCAGGACTATCTCTTTAATATTTTACTACCAACTTCATTATTTCATAGAATATTGTCTAGTTCAATTCAGAATGAAAGGTCTTAAAAATCACTGTAAGTAAGTTTTTCAGACAAGCTCCACTAATACCCAAAATCTAAGGGACACACATGACTACGTGGAAAAGGATGCGACCAACCTACCAAAGTTCAAACACGAAGAAGAGCTCAAGATTGAAAGAAGTTTTTGCATTTAGTAAGTATATAAAGCACAAAGCTGGCAGCCTGGAAGGAGAATTAATCCAGACTAGACCTGTCAAACTGGTTACATTCTGCCCAGTGACTTTCCTCTTGTCAAACTGAAACACACACAACTCCATTTAAACTTTCTTTTTTACATAACAAAAATCTGAGGGAACTTGAACACTGGACAAATTGCCCAGAGAAGCTGTACAGTCTCCATCCTTAGAGATAATTCAAAACACAACCGGACGGAGCCTGAGATAATGCCCCTGGTTTCCCTGCTTCGAGCAAGGGTGCTGGGACTCAAGGCATTGGAGTTCCTTTCCAGCCTCCTAAGCCTTTGCAGGCACTTCAGATATTGCTTTTGGAGAAAAACATCTCCGTCCCTGCAGAAAACAAATGTTTAACTACCAGGAACTAGTGCTGAAATCAAATCTGGCTGAGATTACTCAAAATACTGTCATATGCTGCAATACAAAGCAATTTCAAACCCACCACTGAGCTGGATGGGAAGAAGAAAGTCAGGAATTTCTTACAGGTCCTCAAGAAACCATAGGGCATTTCGGATGGTGCTGACAATTCAAGAAGCACTTTATTGCTTTCCTTCTAAAATTCCATGCTGTTATATAATCCAGACTGCTAAAAAAGCTCTGTGCGTACAACTGTCAGAACTAGTATCTCCCAACTTAAAGGATGCAAAGTCAGTAACTTGAAAGGTCAACACAAGTTCACATTTCGCCTTCAAAAAAAAACAACTGCAAGAAGAAATAGTTTATTGCATGGCGCTTTTTCCCTTATTTATTCTTCCTAAAGAGACATTTCTTCAGCAGTTACTCCTTCACAATAAACTAGAAGAAGAACCAAAGAGATTCAAGGGAAGCACAACTCCCACCCTCAGCTCTAATTGCTCTACAAGCAACATTTGTCCTCATGCTCCAGCTTCCCACTGGGAATGTCAGATGCTCGGAAGTGAGTAATCTCACTCCTGATGTTAGCACATCTCAGAGGTTATTAGGGAAGTCTCACAGATAGCTGACAATGCTCCAGACCACTGTGCAAGGCATCTTCTACCAGATATGCTTCAGATTCCTCCATCTTGACATTTTTTATTAACAAAGGGACTTGACATCCTATTTTTAAACAAAAGATTCTCTAAAGACCTATTTCCACAGTGTTGCCATAGGCACATATAAACAAAACAGCTCTACCCAGGAGAGCTTCTTTTACCTGCTCAGAGTAATGTTTTATGGGCAACTGTTCAGTGAATGAATCAATTTTCTGCAGGAAGATAAGGAATGCTGTCTGTGTTCCCAGGTATTTTAAAAACAAGCGCTTGAAGCATGGTTGAATACTTTCACTTTTTTCTATTCTTAGGCTTTTTGTTTGTGTTCTCTTAACTGAGATTTTTCAGAGACAAGCAATATAACTAAGACAGTTTTATTATTTCACTTGGGGCTCCTTCCTAAAGCTGAAGGTCTTCTGCTGAAGCTGAAGGCCTATCCCTGATGCACAATATTTCAATCCAAAGCCATGCAAAAAATCCCACAAACCTATTTAACAGGCCCAACACAAGACACAGACAACAGAAAAGAATAACAATATGAATAGAAACCCTAAAGGAAAAACACCAAGATTGACTCAACTAAATCACACCCTCGTTCCATGGCCATGGATCCAGCCTCTCAAACAATGTACAAGAAGGCAGCTGAACATCTTGACCAGGCAGCCTTTCCTAAAATTGAAGTTGGAAACAACAACAAACAAATTCTGAGACAAATTCTGAGGCAAAAGACTCACAGCGTGGCAACTGCCAGTTCTTTACGGTGGGCGTACAAGGCCTGTCCAAAACCCAGTCTGCTGGGACTGGAGGAGAGCCCAGGAGATGCGAGGACCAGGGCTGGAGAGTCACCCTCCATGCTGCCAGCCCAGACAGAGCTCCTGAGCACAGACATCTCATACTCCTGAATACACAGGTCTGTGAGTGATCGCAGAATCATGAGACGGCTTGGGTTGGAAGGGACCTTAAAGCTCATCCAGTTCCAAGCCCCTGCCATGGGCAGGGACACTTTCCACCAGACCAGGGTGCTCCAAGCCCTGTTCAACCTGGCCTTGAGCACTGCCATGGATGGGGCAGCCACAGCTTCTCTGGGCAACCTGTGCCAGGGCCTCACCACCCTCACAGGGAAGAACTTCTTCCTCTGATCTCATCTCAATCTCCCCTCTGTCAGTTTAAAGCCATTCACCCATGCCCTGTCCCTACCTGCCCTTGGCAAAAGCCCCTCTCCAGGTTTCTTGTGGGCCCCTTTAGGCACTAGCAGGATGAAAGGGAAGGTGATGAGAGAGTGATCACAAGTAAAAGTTCTGTTTAAAATAAGTATCACCAGCCTTTCCAGAAAATCTCACACCAAGTTGTGTTGCTTTGATGCCCTACAAAAGCCTCCTGACTTCTAGAGCAATCTGGAAACCGCCAGCACAGTGAGGTGCTGCAATGCTGTACAAGGAAGGAAGCCTTGGAGAGGTTTTGTGGCAGACTACAGCCCTGAGCAAGAAGAGCGTGTCTCTCATGCTGTCACCACAAGCCAGTGACACTGCAGTTTTGAGCTGTGACCCAGAGCACTGTCATCCCTCATCCTGAGCAGGAAAAAGCCATTTCCCCTGAAAGGGCTGTTACCAAATTTAAACGGCTATGTACTGATTCAGGGTATGCCCCAGTTCAAATGCACATTATAACTTTTTACAGCAGGGGGAGAGGCTGAAGCAGCATCTCAGATGTGATGGTTGCACATGTCAAGAAGACTGACCGTACTTCAGATTAACCCAGGGTCAAAATAAGTGCACCATACTTCTGAAACTGAAGAGCTAAAGCAGCAGCAAGGAACCAGCGTAAGGATTCATTCAGCAAAGGTCAGTACTGACCTTAATGCTCAAGACTCTTAAACATGGATATATAGAGGCACGAATTGCCACCCTGAGGGGAGTGAGGGCTTTGTTTTTTAAGGAAGACAGGTCAGGATAATTGAAGCAGTCTCTTGGACAGGGACACAGGTCTCCCCTAAACCTTTGGAGATATGGGGAAAAGAATGAGAAGACATTACCAAAGACATATCAGATTCCAGACACACAATCCAGAAGTTCTAAAGAAAAGCAGAATTATAGATGCTGTGCATGAACAGCTGGAAACACGCAAGTCCTAAACTCAAGGCATGTGCTGCAAGGTACATCTTGGGTGTATGGTGAATCCACGGTGGAGCAAGAGGCCCAAGAACAATCTCCAGCCCAGCTGAGATGATGGGCCAGTTCCTGGGACATGTTACAGGGGACCTCAAGCTACAGCCTGGATTGAGGCAAACAGCCACAGAGGGTTCAGGACACCGTCAACACAGGAGAGCAGCTAATGCGCAAGCTTCTGTCACTCTGCAGGTAGGACTAGGACTTTCAAAGCATGGTGTCCCTTGCCCCTAAGGACATCCAAGAGCCAGAGAGTGGATTTAAACATTTTAAATACCTGAGGTATACAAAGACAGTGAAATTCTTCAAGAAAATATTCCCTACTTAGCATCTGATGATGATTTGGTAACTTTCTTTGAGGAACTCCAGCCTCTTCTATGCTTTATCCTTCTGCACTGTGACCAGATCACATTTACTCAAACTAGCATGAAAAATAAGCCCCCAAATTTCTCTTCAGGTAGACACCAAGTGCTTCTTTCAGACCACAAGAAAGCATAGCATAAGATTTATTTTTATCCCATGCCTACACCAGATGGATTAACCAATTATTCCTCTCTTATATTTGAGACATCTTTTCATGGGTCGATTAAACACCACACATTCCCCATGTCTCCAGACTGTCTTCCATTTGCCTGCTTGACAGACACTGGGCAGAGCTACCCAGCCACGTCGCCACCAAAAGCAACTGGAGCAGAATAACTGCCTCTACCTCCTCACACACAACACTCCTGTGAGGACAGGGTCACCGCTTCCCTGCACTGAGCTGCAATTTCAGTTCCGATCTGTTCCAGTCCCCAAGTTCTCTCCTGACAACCTGTAAGTGCTGAGTTCTTTCTTCAAATGTAATCAGGGCCAGAGAGGAAAACAAAAATAAATAAAAGTACTTACTATTACATGATCACAATCACCAAGTGTCTTCTTTAAAAAGTCAGCGTTTACAAACAGAAACGCCTACAAGAACAAGGTCCATACACCAACATACACGAAGTTTCCAGCCAACAATGTGAAAGTGATCCACTAATAAGTATTTTTGAAGACCTATTTCCCCAGCTAAGGGCACAAAACCGTCTGTCTCAGAATTCTGAGCAAGCAAATTACATTAAGGAACCATCCTTACTCTCTACACCCCATCTTACCTACACTTCCATCTGCTACCTCATCAAACAAATGTGGCTTGAAAGGCTGTTTCCAGAGCACAGCGCATCCTCTTTATTACCCTGCTATTCTCTAGCTGCTTCTAGATTGTTTCATCACTTCATCATGATAGAATGGTTTGGGTTGGAGAGAACCTTAAAGCTCATCTAGTTCCAACTCCCTGCCAAGAACAGGGACACTTTCCACCAGACCAGGGTGCTCCAAGTCCTGTCCAACCTGGCCTTGAACACTGCCAGGGATGGGGCAGCCACAGCTTCTCTGGGCAACCTGTGCCAGGGCCTCACCACCCTCACAGGGAAGAACTTCTTCCTCAGATCCCATCTGAGTCTCCCCTCTGTCAGTTTAAACCCATCCCCCCTTGCCCCATCCTTTGACCTACCTCACCACCCTCAGAAGGAAGACCTTCCTCTGATCTCATCTTAATCTCCCCTCTGTCAGTTTAAAGCCGTTCACCCATGTCCTGTCCCTACCTGCCCCTGCAAAAACCCCACTGTTGTAAATCACCATACAGCATAATCTGTGTATTTTTAAATCTCCCAAGCTGTAAGTCCTAGCTGTCATTTTTATTAGTCGCCTTCTTTTTCCCAGAATCTTTGAAAAGCTCCTGTCAGAGCCCAGTTAATAACAGTCTGACCACCATTCCTATCCATATGAACCATTTGCCTTTAGTTTTTTAGTATTTCATCTTCCCAACAGATTTAACGAAGGAAATAAAATTCCCTACCCTTTTCTCCCTGCTGCTCATACCTTTACTTCCAAAAAAATAGCCAATTTATCATATTTACTTGCTTTTCACATTATCTTTATCTTCACTCAGCTCTCATAAGTTAAAACATGCAACAGAGACAGCACCACCTCCCTCATTATGCCTTCTCCTAGTTATAAAAATCCCAACTATTTCTTTCAGTTATTTCTAGATCATAAGCCAACACTTATCCCCAAAACCAGACGCCTAGAGCTGTTAGCGAGGAAGGCACTCAGGGACTAAAAGTGTATTATAAATATGCATGGAGTCTGGGAACTCTGAAAAAAATTAATGTAACACTGCTCCACGTTCTACCACACTGTATTAGAAACCCCATCTCCAGATCTGTTAGCGTCTTATTGCTGCTTTGATTCAAAACGCTTCATTTCTTTTGACCTACATATTTTGGCACTTTCCCTTGCTTGCTTTCCATGAGATGCAGAGAAACCATTCAGAAGTGACAATATATATTGTCACCCTTTAAACATATAAATACATATACATGTATATATATGTACACACACACACATATATTTATCTTTTCTACTGCTTCCCAAATCCCATCTGTGGGTGCATCTACACATAAGTCCCCATATGTTTGTTCTGCAGAATGAGATAGTGATAATGGAAATAAGTGCTTAAAAATAGAAAATTTCCCTTCAGCATTACAGTCATGTTTGTTTAATGCTGAGATTATAGCCCGTTTCTCAGCCTATGTTCACACACGTTGCAGTGACCTACTTTCCGCTTTTAAAATCCCACAGCAAAAGCGGCAAGCTCACATGAGGAATCAGAAGCAGTCAAGAGAAGTCTATCTGCCACATTTGCAATATAGTTTTATGGCTATTAATTCCAGCTAGTGTCAAACTAATGACATGAGGGACATCAAAGCATAAAGCCATTTACATATTACTAGAAATATCTACAATTCTATTACTATTTTTTCAGGGAGGTTCTGTTGAAAGAATGAGAAAAATGACATGCTGCCTCTGCTCTTTTGAAATCATTCTAATTTACAGCATTGTAAAGAGTCAGACAGTTTTCTAGGAATTTTTTAATTCCTCACTACTGAGGAGTTCTGGATGGTTTGCAGTGCTAAATAAACCTTGCCAATACTATTTTCTCTCTGTAGAACTAACTGATGAAGTACCTTTCTTCACGTTGACAGGTCATTCGAGATTGAACATGGCCACCTAAGGGAAACAGCTCACCAGAATGGAAAGGCTACTCCTGCTGGTATTTGCATGGGAGCTCCCACTTACCCCCCACAGACCCAAGATGTAAAGGAGAATACATAAACTATTACTCAGATCTCTGGTCTAATGCTGAACTGTCTCACCTAGATGCATTTGACAGAGTCGGGACTCAAGCCCAGAGCTAAAGCAGAGAGGCTGACACTCCTGCAATTTGACAATAAGTAGACTGGACGTTTCCAGGGTTATCAGAAGACTTTCAATGGCCCGCAAAGCTCCAGCCGCACTGAGAACTGCAGCAAATGCACTGCAGGGCATTTCCGCAGTCAGGGCAGACAAGTCTGCTGCTTTGCTTTCATTATAGGAAAAATACAATGGCGCACAGAAAGTCTGACCTTCAAACACAGCTGGGTGAGGGCATGTAGAGGAGCCCACATGTGCAAGAGGGATGCAGAGGTGCAGTCAGGGTCTGCTGCACGTCAACAACCCACATGATTGGAGCACCAACCAAAAGCACATCTGAAGGCTGAAAAAGTGTTGTGCATAGTTAGGTGGTAGGTTACTCCCAAGAGTATCAACAAGGGAAAAAAAACCCTCAAATCTTTTTGGGAGTATAGCTATAAATGCAAAATTTGAATTAACCACCAAGTACAAAGATGCACTTTGAGATACCTTGCTCTGGTTAAGTGTTCCCTGAAATTTAGTGCTGCAACATTTTTATGAACTAACCTTAGCAGGACTGCAGACACTACTGAGATGGAAAAGCAGCACAAGTCTCAGCAATAATGGCATCCATAGAGCTCTGTTGACCATCAACTAACCATAATCCTGGAGAGCAAATAGCAGTTTAAATAGTCCTGCAGTTACTCCTTCAACAAGCAGAACTGTTTTCCAGGTTAGCTTAGGCGTAAAGTGCTTTAATGAACAGCATAAAGAACAAATAGTAAAAAAATTGATATGACCCCAATGACCAGGTAGTCTATAATCAACACACACCCCACAACTGGTAGTTGAAACTGATAATCAACTTATAAATGTTTATTTTTTAATTGAACATCTGGCCATGAAAATCTTACCTTCCTCAACTCTCAGCTACAAAACCAGGTAACTCTACTATGGATTTCTCTACTATGGCTTTAGTAGGATACAGTGTCACATTAAATTATCTGAAGCTTCACATCATATACACATAAAAGTAGATTTTTCTCTGTTGTTGGGGTTTTTTTAAGCAGCATCAGTCATTTTGGTTGTAAGACTGAGACACTGATGAGTTCCTAAACCCTTGCAAAACTGTTTCTATGTGAGTGATAGTTTGAAAGAGAAGCTGTTTGCATCACTGCAAACCAGGACAGTGTTAACGTAAGAGATGTAACAAAACAGAATTTCTAGACAAAGCATGGCAGACTTGACTTAGCTGAAAGCAAAGTATTTTTATCTGTAGCCAGGGGAAATGTTAGGAAAAACAGAGACACAAGGAAATGGCATAAAGGTAAAGAAGTGGTTAAGTGACAAGTGGCAATGCAATGTTAAAAGAGGGAATTACCTTGCTGGGAGGAACACAACTAGTTATTAGAACTGGAATATCAAGAATTCAGGATAACTCAGGCTTCACATCTTCATTTTTAATTATAGAAATTACACAGGTTCTGATGAAATGAAGTTAAAAGATAAAGTCAGCACACAGTGTTAGGATGCCATCCATGAAACGTTCAGCGATCTTGAATATCAGAATGGCCAACATGAGACAAAGCTTGACATCGTTATTATTATTATTCACTATGAAGGTGATGAGGCCCTGCCACAGGCTGCCCAGAGAAGCTGTGGCTGCCCCATTCCTGGTAGTCTTCCAGGCGAGGTTGAACAGGGCTTGGAGCAACCTGGTCTAGTGGAAGGTGTCCCTGCCCAGGGGGCTGGAAATGGGTGGTCTTTAAGGTCCCTTCCAACCCAAACCATTCTAGGATTCTATGATTATGAAATTCAAAGTCATGCAAGGGATCAAAACAACAAACTAAGGGATTTATGCCATAAACGTGGAGTTCAAAAAGAAACACAGGCTGAGCTTACTAATCAAACACGGACAGACTAATGTGCGTGATGAAGAGGAGAGAAGGGAGGAGTCTGAAAGGCCAGGGATGTCTGCTAGAGAAGAGGACGCACAAGCACCTCATGAGACCACAGCAACATTCCTTCAGCAAAACACAGCACACAGCTCTAATCAGCATCCCAATATAAAGGATAAAGAATGATGACTTAGGACTGGGCGATGGACAACAATATTATAACTTCCTTGAATATCATGAAGAAAAGACTAAGAGTTCAAGTGGTTTAGCTCAGAAGGAGAGGGAACAGATTCTTCAAAATAAGTTTACTGGGGCAACTCTTAGGGAAGTGGAAGCGTTTCCTCAAACTTGACCACTTTTAGGCCCCTTCCAATCCAAACCACTGCAGAAATCTATGAAAGTAAGTTAGATGCCTGACTGTGTGTTAAATGTACCCATGCGACACCCTCTCTTTAAAATGCTCATCTGGAGGGACTGTATTTTTCTGGGGGTTCAACCAGTAAATGGAAAGAAGTCTTCCAGTTCTTCACTGTTATAGTCTGCCTTGTCTACTCAATGGGTCTGAAAAACCCCTCCCACAATCTCATATAGTTTTACATTAAAACAAAACCCATGGTTTGTAGAATACCTACATATTCAAAACAGAAAAAACTGAAAATGTGATCAATTCTAATGTACTGACTAGGGCTCATTTGAAGGAACTAACCAGAATAGGGAGGAGCGTCAAGGTGGTCTCCAGAAGACAGTCCTGCAGCTGGTAACCAGCACCTGTACCTATCACATGGGGCTGGGCTTCAAAGACCCTCTCACCTTCATCTAAGAAAGTTTAATCCCATCAACGATGTTCTAGTCAATCTTTTCAACAAGTAATTCTAGTCACCCATGTCTGGCACTCTCACCCTTCAAGAATATTTACCTAAAAATGTAATTTAAGATTACCTGGGTTTGTACGTGATTTGTCCCTATGCTGTAAGCCATAACTGCAGCTAGAGCCACGGACGGTGCTATGGAAGTGGTGCAGCTGAACTGGGGAAGGTGACAATGTGACACTGACACTGCAATACAAGAATCCTATTTTGTAGCCACATTTTAATATTAAAGAATTTAATGTCAGCATGTATTAGAGCCAGAGATTAGATGCTTGCTCTCTGCTGTCAGAAATACCCTTGGACTTTCTACCCTGGCGATGAATTTGATTCTTCAGCAGCATATCTTAAACTGGCACCAAGAAGAGAGATTTTAAAGCACAAAAAGCTGTGTACCAATTAAGGCGGAATATGTGGCATCATATCAAGAACGCAGACACCTCTAACCCTTCTCCCTCTGCCAAATCCCATTAACACGGAACAGTTCATACAGCCATTACAGATTGATGAGGAGACCCACAACAGCCTTCTGCTGGCAAATGCTATCACAGCTCAGGCCCTGATGCTCTCCCTGCCAGTTTCTGGGTGGGAAGCAACAATTTAAATAGTTGGCTCATGAAACCCAAGTTCTCCTCCCAGCATTCTCACTAATTCACCATGTGGCATCATCATGAACCACCAGTGCATTTCCCTCTTGATTCTGGTAAGGAGCCAATTAAATTTATAAGCTTTAATCTGCACAGGAAAGAGGACTCCAGAAGAACAAAATGCCCTACGGTCATCTCTGAGGAAACTACCAATCCTCTTGAACACAAGTAACTGCTAAATCCCCAGCAGTTCAGAAAGAGCAAAGACAGCATGTTTAGCCAGACACTCAGGTTTTTCAGGAAGCCAGACTAACCTGAGGGCATGGAAAATTTAACTTGTCACAGACAACTACAGAAAATGCTTTTTCAGAATGGGAAGGTCATATATAGTGTGCTCTCATCAAGAGGAAGAAGGTTAAATCATGTAAGTTACATGAAAAAATAAAATAAAGCATCCCTTCCAGATAATTTCTTTTTGGGGATGAATCATGTTTTGTTCACTTCCTAGAGTCTCATGTCACTTCAGTGCCTCGCTAAGTCATTTCTAATTTCATAGCTGCCTACAGCACCAATTGTCTACAGAAATATCTATAGCCCTGAAGCTGTATGATCCCTCCTAAGGGAGCTGTTAATCTTGCACAGTTTAAGAGGCATTGATTAAATGCAAACAGCCAGATGCCTGCTAAGAAATATCAATTCCTACCAAGTCATCTCCAGGAAGCAGCTTATTTTGCCATTCAGTGCTGCTAAAATGAGCTGCCAGATTATGGGAACAGCCTCCTCTTCAGAGACCACATCATCTCCCCATTACAGAAACCATGATCCTACCCCCATCCATTACAGCAGGAAAGAGCAGCTTCAAGAGTGGAGGGACCAACTCTGACACACTGAGGTGAGCTTTTATCACACAGATGAAGGAAAGGAGATGTCACACAGTATTTATCAATGTAAATGGAAAAAGAAGTAGCACGTACTTAAAAAACCTGATCAAACATTGCATTTTGCACAATTTCTAGGAAGAGGGTAAGTCTCGTTTGCAGCATTACCTCCAGGAGAAGAAAACCCTTCAGAGAGGACCAGGCAAAGCGCTCAGGGCAGTAGAGGACAGCAGGATCCTAAGCATACCTCCTGTCTTGTTGCAAAGTTTTTTTAACTCCAGAAAGTTGCAAAGCAAATCATTCGGCAATAATTCAGGTCACGTTCATGCTATACTGGACAAAAGCTTGAGTATTTTAGAAAATACAAACTCTGCTGAAGGTGTATTTGGTATTTTATGAGTTGGAGCTGGCAATTAGCTGCACAAATTGCACCAAAATAGCAGCAAAAAGGGGGATTACTGATGAGCACAGTTATTTCTTCATTTTTCAGCGAATTGCTCATGCAAGACTAAGTGAGCTGAATTTGCTCAAGAATATTTCTATAGAGATCAGTTTTATGGGGTTTAATGAGGAAACACTAGCAGCCAGCTTGTTAACTATCTAAGCTGAAGTTTCACTTGCTTCACCATTTAAAAGACATGCTTGCTCTGAGGTGTAGATTTACTCTTAAGCAACCAAAGCTCTCCTCTTGCTCAGCCTCACCAAATCTAGGTATGTTTCTCAGCTACAAGATTTTTCCAGAAAAGATCAGATTAATCCAAGATTACCCCTGGTACTAGTCAACACCACTGAAATGAGAACGCTGTGATAACAACAGATGCAGCATAGCTATAAATGATAAAATGCACAACATAATCAGCCTTACCCTATTTTCAGTGATAGGACTGAAATAGAATAAGATTAAAGAGCTAAGGCCTCCGAGTGAGCTACAACTAGAGCCAGGATTAGGGAAGTTTCCTAACCACCAGGTTCATATTTAAGAGAGATCGCATGCCCCTCTCAAAGCCATTCTGACATCCTAGCACACAGTTCTGTCTGAACTTATGTGCAAGCAGGATAAACCTCTATTAAACCAATTTCTATAAACAGAACCCCATGTTCTTAAAAAGCAAGAAGAGGTGAGAAAAGGAAAAGAACCTGTGTACTGGGTAAAGGAGGCAGAATGCTGGAGCAGTGCGGAACCTTTTAAACAACAAACCTTCCGGCAGTCCCCTCTGCACAGAGGTTTAGTTGGAGCTCCCAGCGGGTATCAGAACCAGCAAGCACCTTGCTGTTCATGCCTCCATATGGGCAATGACATAAGTAGGACATGGAGCTGTTGGAACAAGTCCAGAGGAGGCCACAAAGATGCTCTCAGGGCTGGAGCACCTCTGCTATGGAGGCAGGCTGAGAGAGCTGGGCTTGTTCAGCAGGGAGAAGAGAAGGCTCTGGGGACACCTTAGGGCAGCTTCCAGTGCCTAAGGGGCAAACAAGAAATCTGGAGAGGGACTTTTGCCAAGGGCAGGTAGGAACAGGACAAGGGGGAATGGCTTTAAACTGACAGAGGGGAGATTGAGATGAGATCAGAGGAAGAAGTTCTTCCCTGTGAGGGTGGTGAGGCCCTGGCACAGGTTGCCCAGAGAAGCTGTGGCTGCCCCATCCCTGGCAGTGTTCAAGGCCAGGTTGGATGGGGCTTGGAGCAACCTGGTCTGGTGGAAGGTGTCACTGCCTGTGGCAGGAGGGTGGAACTGGATGAGCTTTAAGGTCTCTTCCAACCCAAACCATTCTGATTCTATGACTATATCACTGCAGAGTTGCACTCCTATTTGCTTTTTGCTGTTAGCTCAGTAGTTTATCTCTGGGGCTTAGCCACATTTCTAACTCAAAAGCAAATATTTAGTAATGGATCTAGTGTGAAATATAAATACTTATTATTGACCTAAATAATTACCCCAGTCTAACAGAAAAATGATAATGTTTAGACTAAACTTAATTTTGATGTGTCTTTTACAGTACTGTTTGTTTCATTTTCCTTTGACAAGTTGTAAGCGTACATTGCATATGAATTCCAATAATCTAAAGGGTCACTGCAAAACCTGTAGTACTAGCTATTGGAATAAGCAAGAAAAGAAACAGAATGTTGTCTGAGGCTATAAAGACAAAATAAAAATGTACCTTTTGAAGCTGCAGTTAAGTTCTAGAGCGACAGGCAAGGAAAGGAAAACTGGGTCATGTTAAGTGTGGGATAAAAGCACAACTTCTGATGACACAGAAGTAAGTGGTCTTACATGTTGGCAATAAGCATCGCTGTTCCTGGGCCAGGGTGGTGCTGTAGCATGGGGAAACAGAGCTCTGAGATAAGGAAGAGAAAGTGGTGAACTTGCACACAATAAGCTTATAAGCAAGAAGCATCAGCATCTCTTCTGCCTGTCATGAAAACTTGTGAAAACACCGCTCTGGTTCAAAAGACTGCCTCAACATCCACCCAGTTACAAGATCATATGCACAAAAAAAAATCTGGGTACTCAGAAAGGAGTTCTGAGAAATGGCAGTCATGCTGATTTCGTGTAAAACCTAAAGAACTTGAAGGATGGCCAGAGAGAAAAAGGGTTCAGACTGTCTATTAGAAATAAGTTCTTCAAGCAAACTCCCCCAAATCACTTGGTTTACATGCATTAACAGGTTAAATTCAAGACATAAGCTCAAAACCTCATAGCTTGAATATCTTAAGCAACAGCTCCTTGCTTGGAAAATTCAAGTTTAGTAAATAAGGCATTAATTCATTAAGCTGTCAGGTGCTGACTAGAATGACTCTTAAACACACCGAAAAAACCTAAAGGTTTTGTATTACCATTTTTGAGATCTCACTAAGCCTCACCATAAAGCTTTTAATATACCTGTCACAACATATGTACTACTTCATTATAAGCTTTTTAAGTTTTATATTCAACAAGTCAAGCCAGGACACATTCTACCTTTGAAACAAAGTTTAGAAGGAAAAAACTGAAAAGCCGAAGTAGCAGATTGCTAGGAAAATAGCATTCGAGAGAGACACAGCCATGGCAACAGCTTGGGAAGGGGGGGTTGGGTTTTGGTTGGTTGGTTGTTGGGTTTTTTTTCACTTGTAGCCACAACTGGAGCTCTTTAGGAACCCAGAGCAACATTCTGTACAAAAACCTGCTGGTTTTCTGAAAAACCTACACCCTTGCTAATTCACAGAATTACAAGCTGTTTTGGGTTGGAAGGGGCCTTAAAGCTCATCCAGTTCCAACCCCCTGCCAAGAACAGGGACACCTTACACTGGACCAGGCTCCTCCAAGCCCCATCCAGCCTGGCTTTGAACACTGCCAGGGATGGAGCAGCCACAGCTTCTCTGGGCAACTGTGCCAGGGCCTCACCCCCTTCTCTTCCTTTCCTTATCGCAAAGCTTTGTTTCCCCACACTACAGCACCACCACAGCCCACAAACAGCGATGCTTTCAGTGCCATACTCAGAGCCTCACGGGGAGTTGCCCAGGTGCAGGTCCCTCTTTGGCCCTAGGGAAGGGGAGCACTTAATAAAGCAGATTCTGTCGTGCTCCACTTTCCTCCAAATAACAGAGCTCGTTACACAACTACTTAAGCTGATTTGCTACAAGCAGCAAACAAGACTAGGCCTGGGAAGAAAAGCTTCTTGAGCACGTCAATTAATATATCTAAAACAGTGGAATGATTTCTGTCAGAGTAGACTCAACTTCAGGATCCAATCAGACTTTGGAGACATCCAGTCTAAGGGTTAGCTTGTCAACACTCCCCTTCCTTGAGTATCAGCAACTATGTACCCCCAGGAGCCAACTCAGGACTTGCCACTAGACACAGCATCCACACTAAAAAACATCCCCAAGCAGGGAAGTACTGCAAATTTTGTGCATGCCGGATTTTACAGTTATACCGTACAACTGTATAAATGCTATATAGTGCACAGTTAACATGGGTTCCTCCTTTTTCCATTATTTTTTTTTTTTGGAGAGGGGGTTGTCTGTAGGGCTTTTGGAGATCTTTTTGTTTTCACAGAACCATAGAATGGTTTGGGTTGAAAGGGACCTTAAAGACCATCCAGCTCAACCCCCTACCACAGGCAGGGACACCTTCCACCAGACCAGGTTGCTCCAAGCCCCATCCAACCTGGCCTTGAACACTGCCAGGGAT
>JAOEHY010017167.1:0-17164 GCA_025447955.1 Psilopsiagon aurifrons
CCTATAGGCCCCCTTCAGATACTGGAAGGCTGCTATGAGGTCTCCACACAGCCTTCTCTTCTCCAGGATGAACAGCCTCAACTTTCTCATCCTATCTTAGTATGGGAGGTGCTCCAGTCCCATGATCATCCTCGTGGTCCTCCCCTGGACTTATTCCAACAGTTGCATGTCCTTTTTATGTTGAGGACACCAGAACTGCACACAATGCTCCAAGTGAGGGCAATGTGGAATTTTTTTTTCCAACACAGATTTAGTAGTACCTGTACAAAATCTGTTCATACTGGTGGACCCCATCTGGCTGAGAATTAGTAAATCAATTACTATAGCCAAGGATTCAATGAGGAAATGTTGGCTTTAGGCTCTGTGGTTGCTACTATTTCAGAAAAAAACTGCATGGGCTGGTTTAAACCATGTGTAGGCATAGGAATTCTTATTTGGGTGCTACTGAGAAATGGTTTAAGAAGCTAAAAGAATCTGAAAACAGTGTAGCTTTCTAATGATGTACAGCTGCATCTTGTGTTTTATGGTACAGTAGAAATTAGAAATAGCTATATATTTCTGAAATACGTAGAGCTGCCCTTTGCTTGAAAATGACAGCCTCTGTTTTAGATTTGTGCTCTTCATTCTTGGAGAAACTAGCTAGAGTTGTTTGAAATCTGTGGTTACTTGATTTATAGTCCCTAAATCTTTTCTGAGTTCATTCTCTGTGCAAAATAAACACAAATAATTAAAATTCAAAAATTTTAATTTTATTACTGAGTTTTCTGGAAATGTCTTGATTTACTTTAAGGTATTCATAGTTTGGGCTTAGTTTGTTTTTGTTTTTTTTTCTTGAAGTATCAGTAATTACATTATTTTTAGAAGATTTTTGCAGGTGTTGCCATTTTGGAGGGAGGAAATAAAACCCTTCTCTTTCCTCCTCTTAATCAGGTGATGCACTTCTGAATGCACAAGTTAGCAGTTCTAAACCTGCAAAGGGGGAGTCATCAGTTCCACAAGGTAAAAGGCTTTCATTATTAGGCATCCGAAATAACTAGGCAAGTGTTTTACAGAAGTGAAACCACAAATTGTTGGTGCAGGATTTTGCGCAGTTGCTGTTCTGGAACTTTATTATGCAGCTGGCTTTTTTGGTTATGCAAATGTTATACTTCTAAGTTGTGGTTGTTTCTTAACAGATTGAAAACAGTCTGTTACATGTAGGAAAAGGATTCAGTATCTAGAATTTTCAGACAGTTTTACTACACAGATGGTTACCTATGGAACAGCAAAGCTTATTCTCAAGCTTAGCTTAAATTCTTTATGCTAGCTTTTCAAACTTACTTTTTTGTGTTAATGAATTACGTGCTCAAAGTAAAACTTCAAATATTGATAACTGCAAAGAGCTCAAAAATACCAGTCCTGATTATTGCAGACTTTGTGCTTGCTTCAGATTGTATACACGAGTAACTCAGTTCTTTGCATGCTCCTTTGAGAGGCATACTTTAATACATTTATTTTGAAAGTATTTAAATATGAATATATGTTGATAAATGCACGACATTATGTATTATATATCATACACATAAATATGAAAATATTTGTCTATTCTTAGACTGATCAACTGGTGAATCTTGGCTGGCTTCTAGTAAAATATATTGTTATAGTAATACTTGAAGTGAATTAGTTTGGCATAATAAAATGAAAATGATTGCTTCTTTCTTATAGACAGCGTTAGTGGTGATGCTGTAAGGAGAAGTAGTTAGTATAATTAAGTCAATAAATGAGTTATTGAAAGCATCCAGATCCAGAAATTGAATTGCTTTTTGCTAGTTTTTCAGAGCTTCTGCTTTACATGCAAACTTCCTGGACCATAGTACAGAAGGAAGAAGCTGTATTCTTCAGAGATGCATAATGGGAGGGCAGGAGACAATAATTAAGGGAAATTGTGGCTAGCCATGAGGAAAAAAAATTCTGTGTAAGATTGCCCAGAGATGCTTTGAATTATCAGCCTTTATGATTTCCAGACCTTCAATAATGTTGGTATGATTTTGAAGCCAGCTGTGCTTTGAGCAGAAGGTGGAACTAGGTGACTTCCAGGCATCCCTTCCAATCTTAAGTTTTCTGTGATTCTGTGAAAACTTGCTGAAGGTATAGAAGGTAAATGTTCATGACAGGAGAGTAGTATGATAAACGTAGGATGATCAAGCTTCAAGATTCTGCTGTCTTTTTACAAACTTTTTACAAACAAAAGGTATTTCTACCAGCTGTGGTTTCGTTTCTGTCTCTTTTTGCTGTTTTTATTGTTGCCTTCCCTTAAGACATCATATTATCCTTAGAAGATGTTTCCTGACACAATGTTAGTGCTGTTGAGAAAGGGCAGTGCTTTTAGGTACAGCAGTGCTGACTTTATAGATGTCTGTGTTTGGAAGTGATTCGTCTTGAGAAAGTCTAGGGATATTCCACCTCAGCAATTAATTCCTTGCCAGTGAGGTTGCTGTCAGTGTGACATGTTCATGCTGCCTGAGCTATGAGTTCATTTGAGGAATATACGTGCTGTGTAGTTTTTGTTGGCATATGATGCTGACTTGTGTCAGGTCTTGGCTGACTATTTTAAGTGTTACCCTTGCAATATGCAGATAATTATCTGTAAATCAGCAGGTTTTCTATTGTTTACACTGCATATATAAAAATAGAGAGGATCTGATGTACAAAGCCCTTTGGGAAAGGTCTGGGATATATAGAAGATCAGGCTGGGTGCACCACATGACCATTAGGATATATAAAAATAAAAAGTTTTATAATGATCTTTATGTCTCAGTGTACTATTGACTTCTCTCAAAATATACTTTAAACTTGCCATGCCTAGTAAATTCTTGTGGTCTTCTACCTTAGTGTAATGTCAAATATATTGCTTATAAATTGTTTTGAGTGTTACCATGATTTTTTAAACTCTAATCTTGTTGGATGCTATGGTCAGTATGGTAGCTGTGCTCTTTGTAAATCCTGTGTAGCATTTAGAAAGCATTTTCTAATCCTTGGTCATTTCTTCTACTTCCTGCTTAGATAGCTACTGTATGCAGTTACGGAATAGAAATTACTTTCCATTTACTGCATGGGAGTATCCACAAATCATTGCCATACTCTGTGACATAAATTACCTGCAGTGTTAGAAGCACCCCCACCCCCTTTTTTCCTAATGTACAGGCACTGGTTCACCAGGATACCGGCCATGAAAAGAAAGGGATGCAGGAAGGATAATGCAGTTTAGTGCTGTTTTTTCCCCACCCTTCAAGTTAGTAGACAGATGGTGTATGTCATCTGAACTGGAAAATCAGCTGAGATGGAGCAGCAGATCTTCTGTATCACACTGGTGTAGCAAAGCTGCTGTTCATTTATACTTTTTTTTTTCTTTTTTAAGTGTATATGCATATAAGTAATATTTTCATTCTTCATCTGGTTCTTATTTTACATAATGCTTTCATTATGCTTGTATTTAAGTTTCTCCAGGATTGAGTGAAAGCCATACAGTAAATGGAGGAAGCTGGAATGAGAAGTCTGTAAAAATCTCACAGATTGGTGTAGGGGAGGAGAAATGGACATCTGTTTCTTCAACTGGAGCTGGGAAGAGGAAGACCGAGACATTGGCTTGGGGCCAGGACACTGGAGATGCTAATGGAAATGGAAAGGACTGGGGTGTAACCCTGGTGGGCAGGCCCTGGAAAGAGCGTTCTTTGTTCACTCCTATTGGTAAGCTATTCCAAAGAAAATGTTTTTCACTTAAGCATTTTTACATAAGTATATTTTTTAGTAGTGAATCTCTTAAATAGTTTAATGTTTATGAATTGTAGAAGTATCATGGAGTGGTCTTGTAAACTAAACAGCTTTTTGTTTACTGTTAGTTCTAATGGCTTAATATCTGTGTCTCGGTTAACAGTTTAACTGGGGTTTTTTAGTTTGCCTGAAATAAAATTATTTCTGAGAAGTAATCAAATTTTTTATACCCCTTTCCTAAAGTTCTAAAAGTGATTACTAAGTAGTTTTGAAGTGTAACCTTTTTCTTTAATTAATGTCTTAAAACCCAGGTTATAAGTCTATTCTGTTGATCCAACATGGTCAAATCAACTGTGCGTGTTTCTGGCAGGTGTTTGTTTAGGCTCCTGTCAGAGGTTGTTCAGCTCTCCTGACATCTAATGTTACACTTCTTCTCATTAGAAATTGTTTTTAGCATTCTCTGGTACAATTTTTTTCCTTCATTGCTTGTATTGTCCATAATCATAATGAAAGGAGAATTCTTTGATTTTCTTTGGCCAGCAGTCCTGAACATAGTAGTAGATGCTGCTGCATGGTCCCTCCCACTGTTCAGTATAAGTGATCCTAGTGTCTTCTGGAAAGCAGAGTTTCTCTGTGGTCAGCAGTGTTGCTTTAATCTAGACCGCTTTTATTTGTCTCGCATATCTTGAAATGGGTTTCCAGAGGCTGAGCTGTTGGAAGTAGATGTGAACTGTTGCCAAGTAGAGGGAAAGGGCTTTATTCATATTCCAGTTCATTTTATTCTGCTGTATGTTCTAATAAGGTAGTTCTTGGTGACTTTGACAAGCTTGTTACTGATTTTGTTACCAAGAAGACATTGTCCCTGACCAGGCAGTCTTGCCTCTGGTAAAATGGCAAGTTTTGCGAGTGAGGGGAGAGCAGTGGATGTCTTCTATGATGACTTCAGTAATGCTTTCTACTCAGTCTCTCACAGTATTGTTAGATCCGAGTTAGGATGGTTGAAAAACTGGTCAGGCTCAAAGGAAGTTGTTAATGAGTTCTACTCTACCTGGAGGCTGGCAACAAGGAGGATATCGCAGGGCTCTGTATGCTGGGCTGACCTGTCTATGTCCATCCTTATAAGTGACCTGGAGAAGACTACAAAGTATCATTCACATCAGATTCCAAGGTTACGCCAGAGTTGGGGGGTGTGGGGGAGAGGAGTTGATACAGTCTGGATCAGGGATGCCATCCAGAGGGACCCAAACCAGGAGGAATGGGCCAACAGGAACTGAGGAGGGTCAACAAGGACAAATGTGAAGTGCTGCACCTGGGTAGGACTGTCTGGAGAGCAGCTCCGTGTATAAGGGGTCCTGGTGGACACCAAGCTGGACATGAACCAGCCATAGGCCCTAGTAGCAAAGGACAGCAACAGTATTTTGGGCTGTATTAACAGGAGTGAGTAGATCAGGGATAGTGATTATCTACTACTTCGACCTCATCTGGAATAGTCTGTCCAGTTTTGAGCACCTGCCCCTCCAGTTAAATAAATGCAATTTATTACTCTAAACAGTTGTTCTTTTGACACATTACTGCCGTTGATTATTTCTGCTTACTTTTTACCTTTTACTTAACAGGCAGGTATATCTTAATTTTTAAGTAGCATCTCCTATTTGTCAGAAATTGTTCTGAACTCATTTCTGTTCTTTAACATGTCCAGTTTGCTCCAAGCTAGGTTTCATCTACAGAGTAAATAAATATGCTTTTCAGTAAGTTAAATGATTACAGTAATGGGAAGAATAGTTATAGTGTGGGGCTTAGAACACAATTTACCTTTCCTTTATGAGAAATTTCTATATGCAAAATGCTGTAGAGGGAAGATCTTAGAAAGCTTGAAAATTGTTTTAAGCTGAGCATTCATACAGTCGCATCTCTCAGCACTGATTGTCTGATGTAATAAGCAAAAGAATGCCCTCAGTTGTATGAAATGTTAAAATGGCTGGAATGTCCACTTTGGTTCTGGCCCTATTCACAATTAAATAAATAACTTTCTCAGCATTGCCAGCAGTGTGAAGTTTGGTGGTTTTTTTTCCCTTCCCCCACAGCTGCTTGGAATGTGGATGCAAGGATCAATACCTCTGAACAGAATTCTACTTCTTTTTCTTCCTTTGGATTAACTCCTGGAGTTTCTGGTATGTATGCCCTTTCAAAGTTGGGGGTTTTTTTTCCCCCACTTTCTTATACTCCACCAGGTGGAAATAGAATTTGCCAAGTGTTATTAATGTGCATCTTTCTCATTGTTATTCAAATATACTGGTAACTAGAAACAGGTGGAAGACACATTCTGTGAAAGCCCAGAAAGCTTTTTTGTTGTGCTGAAATTATGCAGTAAAGTAACTGTTGTAAATTGATAATCAAAAAGGTAGATCAATAAGATGGTGATATTTTGTACTTAGCTTTCCTGTTTGTGTGTTAAGTCTTAATAATGGGTATAAGAGATTGCTCAGTGTTGCTGTGTCTCACGTTGGAGATCTGAAGATTGCTTTCTAAGACAGTCTTACCCTGATCTGTTATTTTATGGTTGGGTTTTTCCCCTTTAAGAAATATATTTTGAAAGTAGTGCTTCAGTTTCATAGACAGGTTTTGAAGTCTTCAGTCTCATCTCTATATGATGGGTGGGAAAGCTAAGCTTTGGGGTTTTCTTATTTGCGGGGTGAAATTGCTACAGAGTGCAAACCTGGCTTTATAACAAATCTTGTGTGTTAAACTACTGACATAAATGCTGCAGGGAGTTATTATACAATAAAGGGATCATATATCAGGTTTTCTGCTCTTGCTTACTTTAGTTAACCTAATGAGCTTGGCATGGCTACTTTCTTCTAGTAAGTAGCTGGTCAAGTGCTGTTGCGTTTAGGCTATGTTTACTTGTATAGCAGTTTACAGTTTTAACTGTGGAGCTCAATGTCAGTGTGTCTTAGCTCATTCCTGCTCACGAGAGCAGAGGAGCAGGATCACCTCCTTCCACCTGCAAAGGGAGCCACTTGAATTCAACTTCTGTCTTGATGCTAAAACTTTAGAAAGTGTAGCTAATAAAGTGAGACAAGACTGAGCTGAGTTTCATCTGCAGTATTACCGTTTGCCTTTAATTGAAAGAGTTGTGTGAAAGCAGTGAAATATATTCAGCATCTTTGGTGCCCCTTAACCAACAATGTTGTAATGAAAAGTGACCACAGGAATAAACATTTACTGCTTACTTGTGACTGGCTAGCAAAAAATGAGAACATGTCAAGGCTCATGTCATCTGAGGTACATTTTGCAGAGGTGTTACATAAAATAAAGACCCAGGTAGCTATTGCCCTATTTAAACTTCAATTCCAAAGTCTGCAAGTAAGAAATTGGGTTTTTTTTTTTCTTTTCAGTCTCACAAGTAACGTTTTTTTGTTTAATTTTTTATTTTAATAAAATTGTTTCTACTTGGGAATGTCTTTTTTTTTTTTTTCTCAAAATAATGGTGTTAGATGTGTTAACACTTTCTATTATCATGGCTGGTATTGGCCTTGCTGTTATTTGTCATGCTGCTTTTATGTTCCTGAAAACCTCTATCTGAAATGAGAATTGGATTCTTAGGAATGAATAATTTAATTGCTGTATCTGCTGAGGTTTCTTTCTAGTAGTCTTCATTTAAGCTTCTCCCTGTAAAAGTTCTTACTGATACAGGGTAGTAAAATTTCATTGTATTTTCTTCAGTTTGAGGAGACTGCTGAAAGTGTTATAGACTGTTAGGATTTTCTCTTACCTCTTTTTTTCCATATTCTTCTCAGGATTTAATTTTGTCATCCTTCTTCAGTTCCCTTGTTTTCTGAATATATCTAATTTTCAGGAGCTTTGTAGTTTTCCTGTCCTGTGCTGTTCATAGAAGCAGACTTCTTTCTTTGAGCCTTCTGTCTTCCTTTCCTCCTTTGATTGGATTTTTTTGCCCAAGAAAACTCAGAGAGCTTGTTAACGTATGAGTGCAATTTTATTTATTCCTTTTCAGGATCCAACAGTGAGTCAGTTTCTCAGGCTGGTACTTCTGATTTCCAGTGGGATTTAAGTCATGCTCAAGCTCCTGTTGATGACGAATGGTCTGGGTTAAGTATGTTCCTCTAAAATGTTAATTAAGAAAATTTTGTTAGTTACCATTACTTTGAAGTGTAGTTTCTTATATTAGTTACTTGTATTTAGCCAGTTGTGAGCATCTGAGGAGAAACCTGGAATGCTTTACTGCTTTAAAGTTAATTGACCATTTGAAGAAGCAGTAAGAAGTATTTTGATGAATAACAGGAAATGTTTAATTTCTAGGAAAAATACTTAGGTACTGAAATGCAGAAGTGAAAGAGAGCTCATGCATTTTAGTGTGGTTCTGGCTTTTGCTAGAAAATCTTCTCAATTAAAACTGTCTTACTGCAAATGATGAGGAAAATTTACTGCAAGTCTGCAAAAGGCATATTTAGCATATTTTGAGTCACAGATTTTGCTTTTACACTCTGTACCTTACTGAAAACTTAATGTGACATAAGACTCTTGTAATTGATCTAACTTACTTCCTCATTTAGCAAAAGTTAGGAAGTTATTATGTGTATGGAAAGCTTATGCAGGTTAGAAATCACTGAAATTACTTGGGAATTGTAGCAAAATCAGTGTTTACTCTCCCTTTTCCCCTCCCTGCCAATTTTAAAATATTCCTGTAGTCCTTACCACAGTCTCGCCATAAATTGGGCTGTAGTGTCATAAAGTTACAGCCATTCCTAAGTATTTATTAGAGAAACTTAACCTGTGGAGAAAGCTTTTAGCCTTAAATTCACTTTTTGTTCTGCTTTGTAATTGACAGCTTTACTCAGTCAGATCTAAGGTGTTTGAGAGAAACAATTTAGTGCCCCTCATTAGGTCATTGACTTGAAAAATTGTTCAAGAAGTTGTCCAGAAAAGCCATCTTGCATGTTACCTTCTTGAAGAACAGCTTCTTGTTTAATGACTGCAAAAGTGGAATGGGTTGATGCTGTCTTTAACTGCACAAGTTTTGGCATGCCTGTTCAGATACCAGAACACTTTGAAACTTCTCTTTTGTCTTTTATCCTGGTTAAGGATAAGGGAAACATATTTCAGTTAATAATATGCAAAACTGACTGCTTTCAAATTATCAAAACCATAATTCATTCACATTTCTGACCATCGGGTGTTTATGGCTATAGTTTGTTAATACAGTAATTTGGTCACAGGTGTCAATTAATTGAAGTGTACATGAGTAGAAATAGGGAAATAATGGGTGTTTAGGCCAATGTGATGCACAGATGCACCTTATTGCACTATCTGGTTCAGGACCAGGAAATTAACTCTATGTACAAATACTACTATTTTTTATTAATAACAAGTACTCTTTTTTTGTAAGTAAGTAGTGAAAGAGCAGTAGATAAACTGTGAAGTGCTATGTTGAGCAGTAATTGGCTTCTTTCAAATTGGTGAATTTTAGTGTCCAATGTAAGTGTAATTAAAGTAATATTTTTGTGTGAAGGCAAGAGGTGAAAAAGGCTAATAAGCAATCTTAAGGTCTCTTAATGTATTTTTTGTTTCATAATGTTTGCCAGTAGATTTAATTGGTTTTATTACTGCTTTTCATTTCAACTTAGTTTTCAGATGTTTAAACTGAATCTGACTGTAGTTGGCAGACCAAGTTTGCTTCTTCTCCTTCAATCTGGTGTAGACTGAGGCTGAGAAATGTTTGTGATGTTAATGTGAAATGAATGGTGTTCTGTTTTAAAAATCGGCTTGTAAATTTCTACTGAACAGTCTAAGGCTTAGTTTTTCCCTTCAGATATTTTTATTTTTTATATAAATGACACTTTAAATCTGTCATTCCTGTGTGACAACATAGATATGTGCCATCAGAAATGAATGACAGCAAAATGAAGGAGGGACTTAAATGTCTTAGTAAAAACATTTAGTTTTTAACCCTTAAATTTGTTGCCCTTCACATAGTCTAGGAAAGTACCTCAAGGCGATTGCATCTACCTAGCTGCTGCTATTTGTAATACAGTAGCTCTGTAAAATAACTGTTATACTCATTACTTACAAAAGACTTCTACCTGTCATTAACATGTAATATTTTCCCCCAGAAATATAGGAAATTAATCTTTATACCTTGATATCATGAAGTTGTTTTATGCATAAATTCTCTTTTTTCATTTTTAAACTATCAAATAGCACCTGCTAAAGTAAGGAGGCATTCCTGAAAAATCTTTATAATCTTTGTAGATGGACTTTCTTCAGCTGATCCCAGCTCTGATTGGAATGCACCTGCAGAAGAGTGGGGAAACTGGGTAGATGAAGAGAAAGTTGCTTCTGTTCCTCAAACTGAAGAGATCCCTGATGTTCAGAAGGTAAAAGGTGATATTTTCTCCTTAGCTCCAAGTCTTTGCACTCACCACTGACATTTCTTAAAGTAACTTAATGGTGGTGATGAAGGTAATCTCTCATCTCTTTTGCACTAATAAGAGCATCACAGTTCTGTTAATATGTACACAGAGAAGGAAAATGCTGAATGTTGTTATTGAGAAAATTGCCACTTAGCTGCATGTCATGTCTTACTGTCTCACCATATTAAAAGGATTACCTTATTACTGTAAGCTAAGAGAGGATTTAATTTCTTTTCATAAATTCTTCATAACAGTAGTTAATTCTCTGTATGAAAAACAGCATTTCCATGCCACCAGTGCATGGTGCTCTGTTCCTTTATCATTCTCAGCTCCTGTACCTATATTATCAGGTAGCATGTTTTCCTAAAATGAACTGAACAGATAAGATTGTATTCATTTATACTTTCATATGCAATTAAATTCCTTAGAGCTACTAATTTGTTTAGTCTATAAAAGGCATGTTTCATTGCCATTTTAAAGGCTAAATACTTTATATTCCCATATGAAGGCTTCAGATAATGAAAGAGAAAAAGCAGAGTCCATTCTTCAGAGTTCTACAAGTGGCAAATCCAAGAAAAAGAAGAAGAAAAAGAAGAAGCAAGGTGAAGAAACTAACTCTCCTGCACAGGTAAATGGAATGAAATCTGGATAGTCTGAAATGCAGTTGTGAGAAACTCATAACATCATGTTATTTTTTTATATTAGTGACTAAAGCAAAAATTATTTGGGGGAAATTAATTTCCTTACAGTATTGGATTGTCTACTGTTGTTCCTTAAGATTTAATTCTTCTCTTACTAGTATTTCTGTTAATTATTCCACATTTGAGGATGAGAAAGTTTGGGCTGTTCAGCCTGGAGAAGAGAAGGCCTTGTGGAGACCTCATAGCAGCCTTCCAATATCTGAAGGGGGCCTATAGGGGTGCTGGGGAGGGACTCTTCATGAGGGACTGTAGTGATAGGAGAAGGGGTAATGGGTCAAACTTAAACAGGGGAAGTTTAGATTGGATATGAGGAAGAAATTCTTTACTGTGAGGGTGGTGTGGCACCGGAATGTGTTGCCTAGGGAAGTTGTGAATGCTCCATCCCTGGCGGTGTTCAAGGCCAGGCTGGACATAGCCTTGGGTGATATGGTTTAGTGGGAGGTGTCCCTGCCCATGGAAGAGGGTTGGAGCTATATGATCTTAAGGTCTTTTCCAACCCTAACTATTCTATGATTTCTATGAATTCAACATAGTTTTGCTGGATTTTTGCTAAGAATAAAACACCTGGAAAGTGGTTGGGATTCTGTACTGTAGGGTTACTTCCAAGAGGAGCTTTCCTCTGCATAGAAAACCTTCTCATGTCCTTTGACCTGCTGCCTTGGTGGATATAGCTAGCTAGGAGAATGAGAGAAATTGAAGTTTTCTGTTAGGCTGCCTTAAAGTACAATTCTGGAAAATACAGTGGTTTTCTGAAGTACTGCTGTAGCTTGATCTATATGAAATTGTAGGTATTAGTGCCTCAGACTCAGTAGGTGAAGCTACTCTGTGAGTCAGATTTGAATTGGATAGTATTTGCAGACTGAGGATGGTTGGAGTTTTGTGTTACTTAAATAGCTTTTTAAGATTACGTTGAAACAGGTTTGTAAAAATAGCAAAAGCAACTTGCACTTCATTCACTTGGCAATTGACTCATGTTTGAATAGACAAAAACAAGTACTTTCCTAGTAGGAAAAAGCTTTTGATAGCTCATGTTCAGAATACATTCTGCTTCTGCTTGTAGTGACAGTCATTCATAATTTACATTATTTACAAAATATTAAATGGTTGGTTGAATCTGACTACATGAATTGGAGTGAGGCAGAAAGCATTACTTAGTCGTTCTCACTTTGAATTTGCTTTTTATGATTATCATGTTTTCAGTCTGAGATTTTTAAGGAAACAGTTTTAAAAGACTGGATTCCCATTACACTTTTAAACTCTCTAGAACTTTTGAAGTTGTCTGTGTGGAGGTGGATGCTGCTGTCAGTGCAGAGCAGAGTGGGATTTTTTTAAGCAAATTGAAACTGAGGGTACTAGCACTGCAGCTTTTTTTGTAACTGAAATCTGTCCCATTCTAGTATCTGCAGTGACTTTACATGTAAGTCAAAATTAATAGGTTATGGTTAACAGGTATTTGTGGATGTCTTGCATGGATGCTAAGGTCAGTGAGTGCATTCTGAAGTATTTTTTTTCTCCGTTGCCTGTGAGGTACCTTTTAGGTTGTATATGTCAAACGGAATCCTGTTGCCCATATTAACTTCAGCAGATTCATTTGTTTCTACCCGTTGGGTTCTCGCCATTCTGATTTTGTTGCTTTTTCCTTTTAATCCATCAGTCTATGAGATCATCAGTTGAAATATGAGAATTTCTCTATATTAAAATTTTATGAAAGGTTGGAGTTTGCTACTTGACAGGAGCAGGCAGAACTGTAATATCACAGAAATTATCCTTGTTATAGTAGTTCAGTAATTTAACTTGCCAGTCCTACTTCAGACTCACTTAAAACCTGTATATTTATCCTCTGAAAATTGAGCATGTTCATTTAAACAGCATTGTCTGTCTCACTGACGCTGTTCACGCTCATATTTGTTGAGTTCAGTGTTCGTCAAGGTAGTGGAAGCTACCTTCAGAGCTAGGTGTAAGGCGATATGTGTTCTTTCCTGTCAAGAATCAACAGACTGTGACTACATTTTCACAAGTTTCCAGGGAAAGTAAGTGAAGGAGCAATGTTTCAAGAGCTACTTCCAGCTTGAAATTTGCAGACCTGTTCTGTTTACTGTTTGCCACCACAGGATTCTTCTGGTACTGTAAACCAATGTAGCTATTAACTCGTTGTCTGAAATGAAAACTTTCCACCATTAGAGTGTTTAAGGAGAAAAGATTGAGAGACTCTTGGATACTTTGGATAATTTGAGTTTCTGTATCAAGATAATTTGTTTTAAAGGCATCATGGCAAACTAAATTGGGTTGCAAAAATACTAAAGCTTAATATGTGAAAGAAAAATGCAGGTTAATATGCAGAGTTTGCATCCACTTGTAAGAAAGCACAGAACTGGGAGCAGTCAAGTCTCATCATGATACTTTTGCAAAGTTTTTGGAGCAACTTCCATTTAATTTCGCATCTTACAGTTTCACAAGAGTGTGAAATGCAGCTAATTCACAGATTGGGATTTTTGCTAGTAAATTGTGTGAAGAGTATTGCTTTTTGGGTGTTACTGCATCCTGTGAGGTTTTTTGTAATATGTTATTCTGTAAATTTTGAGTGTTAGCATGAGCTAATATTAGCCCACTACTTAATTTTTTTATAGCTAAATTTTCTTAGTTATAGAAGCAAGAGTTAGAACTTAAGGGAAGAGGAGGCTCCAGTGGGACCTTGGAGCAGCCCTCCAGTACCTAAAGGGGACCTACTTACTGGGGGATGTAGGGGTAGGACAAAGGGGTAATGGTTTTAAACTGAAAGAGGGGAGATTCAGATTAGGTACTTGGAAGAAATTCTTCACTGTGTGGGTGGTGAGACACTGGCACAGGTTGCCCAGAGAAGCTGTGGATGCCTCATCCCTGGCAGTGTTCAAGGCCACTGGGGCTTTGGATGGGGATGGATTGGATGGAGCTTTGAACAACCTGGTCTAGTGGAAGGTGTCCATACACATGGCAGGGGGACTGAACTCGGTGATCCTTAAGGTCCCTTCCAACTCAAATCACTCTGTGCTTTTATGAAATTTACTGTAAACACAGGCTCTTCCCCCCCCCCCATCCCACTTTTGTAGGACCCTGAAGAACTGGATAGAGAAGCTGGAGAGGAATTTCAGGAGGATACCTCAAAAGTTCAACCACAGAAGGAAATAGCTTTTTCTCTGAAGACCATAAGTACTAGTGAACCAGCTAAGGTAGGGATACAGAACTGGATTTATGTTATCATTTCTGATTTGGAAGTGCTCAAAGTCCATTGAAACATTAATTTGTGTATGTAAAGTTTTGGTAGAATACTGTTTCAGGCTATATGTTTATGAATGTAAAGGGGATTGAGAGGTTGAATTTTAGCTATAGGTCAATTACAAATTTTAAAAAGGATGCCTGCTTTGAAAAGGAGTAAAAGGGTATCTTCTGAATTAGTAGTCATTTTTGTGACTGTCGGATTACTTTCTCGTTTGAATATTCATGCAATAGTTTAAAACTTCAGAATCTGGAAACGTAAGAACTAAGAGGTCAAAGCACAAGACTTAAGTGTATTTTACTGTTTCAGTGCAACATAACAAAGTGTTACTAATTTAGTATATTCTGAAATAAATGCAGTCTAAACTTGATTTTTAATGGCTATGCTGAGCTTAATAAATGTATAAGAAAAGTTTTATCTGAATCAAATCATAAACTGTTTGCTTCAGCTCACAATTTAAACAAATATTCTGGACAATAGAAGTTCTCTTTAGTCTTTCTCCAACTAGTAGCTTTTAGATGCTGTCATCCTACAAGCATCACATTATAGGAAGAAGTATCTTACTTAATTTTTCTAGTGGTGTTAGATTTGTATTCTATAAAGAGAGAACAATAATAGTGTGACAGCAGTTTAGTACCATGGAATATCTGTCAGAATATAGTTTTACTTTGTCATTGCTAAGCATTTGCTTTATAACAGTAACAAGGTCTTAAGATTCTAATGAAAATATTAGAATGGGATCTTTTATGAGAGACTTGAGGTCACCAAAGGAAACTACAGGAAGTGTTCACTGAGAAGACATGCCTTGAAAAGCACATTCAGTTGTACTTTAAGGTTGTTGTAAATACCTAGTTCTACATTGAAGCACAGCTTCTACTATAATTGTGTTTAGGTTCAACCCATATTCAAGGTTAGCCACAGCTACCTATTTTCTCTGACTAACGCAGTGTTGGGTTTTGTGGCTTTTATGAAGCTGTATCTGAAAAAATGCCTGTATGTGGAAATGTCCTGGTCCCTGGCTGTGTGTGGGGGGTTTAAAACTTCAAATACATTGTTTTATGTTGGAGGCCATATCTGAAAATGCATAATAAGAAATCTCCTACTTAAATTATGACCTGAAGGTGCTTTTTTTGACATCTAGAAAGAGGTGTATTGGTGCACCCCAGAAGGCTAGCTCTTGCTGTTTAGAAATCTAAATTGATTTGAGAAATACTCTTCAGCCACCTGTAATGATTCCTTTGATCTACAGCTTGATATTTTACTTTTTCTCACGAGGTATCAGTACTCCCAAAATATCAGCCAAGTTTTGGTAGACTTTGCTCAGTTGTTTAGTGTTCAAAACCATACCTTCCTAGCTGATTTGATGACATCAGCTCTGGCGTAGACCTGCTCTGTGCACTACTTTTTGGAAGCTTGATTGCTTCTGTTGCCCTTGAGTCTTAAATTCTGTCTGTTCGTATGTGTGCCTCTGTATAGCTGTGTTAGTGGCAATTTTGTGAAGCAAGAAATTACCTGTGTTAAACTTGGTGTAGGGGCAAAGGACACAAAATTTTTACTAACAATATTCTCTGCAACTTGGACTTGATAAAGGACAAATTGTGCATTGTTGTACCTGGCAACACAGATGGCCTGTCAGTCTTTATCAAGTCTCCTTGCCAATAGGTTGGGCTTTGTTGTAATTTCACGCATGCAAAGATGCTTTCTGATATTGTTCGACTTGGCTGTTCCAAAAAGTTTTAGAAGCAGTCTGTGACTGATGTGTGAAATGGGTGACTTACATTTCCAAGGTAGATAATCTAGTCTTGAGCAAATGCTCCAAAACTTGAGAACTAAATATGAGGAAAAATGAACTGAGTGCAAGTAAGTTGTAATCCAAAATATAATGACCAGAAACAGCTGAATGTTGACACTTCTTGGCGTTTATCTGGCAATTATATCATTCTCATATATTGGGCTGTGTGGCAACATTTGAATTTTGTCAGCAGGCGCAGGTTTTAAATTAAGAGGTATCTTTGAAAGTCCTTTGTTTGTAACAGTTTCACAAGTCACTACTTCATTAATAAATTACAGAATTATGCATTTAACTTTATATTCACAAAAGGTCCCTACCAGCTCAAACCATTTTCTGATTCTGTCAAAAAGGCTTTATTCATTTTTTAAGATTTCCTTTCTAAAATGCTTTGGTAGCACAAAATATCCTAGCAAAGAGTAGAACCCAGTTCTTAATATTTGGTACCACAATCCATTTTCCTTCATCAAAATTCAGACAGAAGTGTGGTAGTTGGAAAAATGTCCACATAATGGTGTAGATACCTGTATTGGCTACATTTGCAATAATACTGCATGCTTCAGTATTCAAGCTGCAACATGTTTTAGTCAGCAGTATGCCATTAAATCTTAAATCACTTTACCTGCAGTTGGAATGTGACTCTGTCCTAATGAAACTATGGTACCAGTGACCTGAACCTGTCCCACATGACATCCTTGTCTCTAAACTGGAGATACATCAATTTGATAGATTGACTACGGTGTATAAAGAACTGGCTGGATGGCCACGCACAGAGTTGTGATCAATGGCTTAATGTCCAGTTAGAACCAGTAATGGGTGGTGTCCCTCAGGGATTGATGTTTGGACCGGTCTTGTTCAACATCATTGTCAGTGACATGGACAGTGGGATTGAGTGCGCCCTCAGCAAGTTTGCTGATGACACCAAGCTGCGTGGTTCGGGTGATATGCTGGAGGGAAGGAATGCCATCCAGAGGGACCTTGACACGCTTATAAGGTGGGCTGGTGCCAACATGATGAAGTTTAACCATGCCAAGTGCAAGGTCCTACAGCTCAGTTAGAGCTATCACAGGCACAGCTCCAGGTTGGGCAGAGAAAAGATTCAGAGCAGCCCTAAGGAGAAGGACTTGGGGGTGTTGGTTGATGAGAAAATGAACATGAGCGGCCAGTGTGTGCTCGCAGCCCAGAAAGCCAACCATATCCTGGGCTGCATCAAAAGGAGCGTGACCAGCAGGTCGAGGGA
>JAOEHY010017169.1:0-21441 GCA_025447955.1 Psilopsiagon aurifrons
TCTGCTTTTTCAGCAAGGATTTGATAAGAACATGATGGGATCTTTAGCTGGAACAACCTTCAGGACTCTCTCGTCCAGATTTTAGGAGCCCCTCCACGCACCTTCAGGCTGCAGGTGAGAACAGGGCTCTCATGCATGAGGAAGGGGTGGTTTGGGATAAGACAGTAAGTGATTGTGTTTTGCCAAATCCTCTCAGGTGGGCTTTTCACAGGCCTCTTTCATTCCTGAATTTTGACTAATGTTGTCCAGGCAGTGTCAGCAGCATGCAATTAATTCCAGCGCATGCGATGACATTAACCATCCCTTAGGGATTTTTTTGGGCACTCAATATTCCACCTGTAAACCTCATGTCAAAATCAGCAACTACATGCTGACATCCCCAAAACCCCTATAGAGAAACCAAGTTAGAGAAATCCGGGGCTGAATTTGCAGGGCACCATTATGGTTTTTCATTCATTGTGAATGGGGATTTGATCTGTAAAGCATTTTTTATCCATAATTCCCACTGAAGGGAAAAGCTTTAAGCACTTTTCAAATATCAGATGTCTCTATGAGGAGGATTGAGGTTATCCAGAATGAATGGATTTGCTCTCTTCCCCAACATGCTCTTTACAAACCAAACAAAATATGAGAGAAAATGGTACAAAAGACCATTTCTTTCCTCTGCCCAGGTATGGATTTCACTTCTTGCTCTGTTGGGATGTTTCTACTGAGACTCAGAGAAGCATGGAAATCTAGGATGAAAAGCTATGGGCGGTACAGAAACTGGGTACACGCTAAGAAATAAGATTGAAAGTTGGTTTTGAATGTAATGAAAAGATCTCTTGACTGCTTTAATTATCTGGGGTTTTGTTTTTACTGTGTCTTTTTATTCCATTTCAGAATTTGGAATTGGTTCATGTCCAGGAAGACAACCTTTCCACAATAACTTAGGATGTTAAAGGTGTAGAGCGTTACTGAGTTTAACTCAACTGTAAAGCAAACTAGACATATGGATTTCATGTGGATGATACTAATATTTTTAAGCATTTTCTTCTTTTTAGGGGGGAGAAGGGACTTTTATTGAGGTTTTATTTTCTTGATGTCAATAATTATGGTTTTGTTTTTGCAAAGAGTGTGTCTGTGTAACTATGTGCATATTGCTGTGTATGTGTGCATGCAGGCAGCCTACATGCGCACATGTGGCGAGTAGGATCTCCCTACAGGCTTAGTCCCCTGTCTTCCACTGAAAGTCGGTATGAGTTGTGCAGTTTAACCCCCTTGGAGAGTTTTGTCCAATTCCACCCAACCCATGCACCAAATACTGCCACACTACAGACTTGTCACAACTTAGTTTTACCCACAAGCATAAAAATCGCCAATTTTAGGTCAAGTTCCCCTGTTGCATATGGCCGTTATCAACAGATACACACGATACTCTTCTTTACAAAGGCTGGTTATTCCTAACATTTATGAACACGGGTTTCTTTTCTGCTTATGATTATTTTTCTCCAATGAGCTGTTATAGTTATTAGCATTTTCTTTCCTATTACGTGAACTCTTTGTCTCAAGAAGTGAACTGACGTCTGCAAAGTCTTTTCCGGGTCTCAGTAACCCTTCTCTAAAGCTACATGTGAGGGGACAATTACAACACATCTGCAAAGCATGAACACTACTGCGTCCTAAACCATTCTGAGTACCAGAAGAACTCAGTCTCACAATTGTACCTGGAACAAACAGCATTTGAGACATTGAACTGGAGACAGGCAAAGTGGTTTTCCCCTGGGATCATTGACTGCCACACAAGAATGAGAGAAATGAGGGGTATTGATATGCAAAGGAATGTAAGCACTTGTGTGAATTCAAATTCGGAAATATTTTAATTCTTGGGATGCTTAATTACATGAATCACACTGTGATGCTAAAGCTGTGATAGGCAATTGCTGAGCTTATCTTAGGGCAACCCACTTCTTACAACAGGAACTGTGTGATGAAAGAAGCTGATCTTCCCCTCTCCAGAAGAAAAATATCATCTACCTGTCCCCAGAGGGGATGAAGCTCAGATCCACGGGGAAAGGACCAGCTGAAGACACATTTGCTGTCTATCCTCCACCCGCAGTTATTGCTTCTTCAATCAGTGCAGGGGTACAGGACCCTGTTTTGCAAACATCAGGGTGCAGGAGGTGCTTAGGAAGGATGAATTGTGAGCCTGGAAAGGGAAAAACAGTCTCATTTTTTGCAAGTGTCAGACTTCTAAATTGGTGGGAAACAGCGTGTCCCATTCCTTCACAGAAATGGGGTGATCAGTGCCCGCTAAAGAACCGTCCATGAAGTTCAGTTTACATCTGACACAGCTCTAGAGCTAAGAAATGTGGTGGCACTTGTTCATCCCCTGTTTAGACCATAGGGAGCACGTGTCCACACAGGAAGATCATTTCCCAGCTGTTTTTTTTTTGTCTCTTGGACTACAAAGAGTGGCTTAATCTTGTGCACTTCAATGAGAAGCAACTCTTTGCTTGCCTTCACCCACATTCAGTCGAGAGCTTTCTGCACTGCGCTCCCAGCCAAATGAGAGAGGGAAAAAAGCACCTTTGAAGTGGGAGCTAGAACCAGGAGAATCCGGTAGGACAGTTTCAGGAGCATTTAAAGAGTGGCAAAGGAGCCCCAGCCCGTGGGCATGCCCTTGCCATACCTGCCAGCTCTTCCCTACCTGGATGCATATTCTCAGTTCAAAATGTTTTTGTCAGGACCCGACCCTGTGGATATCCAAAACAATGGCAGAATCCACAGGCAGGATTATTACAGTTTTGGTGTAAAAGTATGTTGCATGCCATTTTGCATTCAGATTTGTTCCTGTAATAACATGCTCAGCAGAAGTCCTGGGAGCTAATGTTTTTCTCTGTAAAATTAATTGGGGAAACCTAACAGCAAAACGTAATGATGGAATATTGAGGAAATTCATTCTAATTGGCTGTTATTTAGGCTTTATTTTAAAGCACTGCCACTGCTTTCATCAGTAATGCAGTTTGCTGAATCACTTTATAAGGCACAAAGAGCCGTAGCTGGATGATCATCATCTCACCATTAAATTTACAAGTACTAGAGATTTCATTACTAAGTATTAGACTCCAAGAGACAGATACATCATTTTATGAACACAGCAAAGTTGTTTTTCCAAAGCTAATAAAATGATAAAAATAAAAGTCTGTCTCCATCCTCAGAGATGTTCAAAACATGACCGGGCACAGCCCCGAGCAATCTCATCTGGCTTTGGCGTTATCCCTGCTTGGAGCTGGGCACACCAGAGAGGTTCCTTCCAATCTCATTTGGTTTTTATGATGCTGTATGTTACTGCTTTCATGCCTCAGAATATAGCTAACTCGTGAGAGCAGTGGGCTGTGTGAACTGGAACTGCTCTGCCAGCCCAGGGCTGTTTTGCAGCTATTACTTCCCAGGAAACTCCTGATGCTCAACTCTATTTTCCTCTCAGTCGCTGGACTACAAACTCCACTCAAGTCAATGAAGTGCCACTGATGCCAAACAATGAGAAGAGAAAGGAAAATCAGACTTATTGGAGTAACTGGTGTTGCTCATAACCAGCACTTTTGGGAGCTCAGTGAGGTTCCCTCCTTCAGACCTGGATGTCGTTTTTGTTCTTTCATTCTAGGGAGGTATTCTTAAAGGCGTGTTTTTAACTGTGATATCCCCTTCGATGAGCTGGTTTCTTGCTTCTTTAAGAACCAAGGTAGGGTGTACCCCCAACAACAGGGACAAGGGCGGGTCCTTTGCATGTAGCACATGCCCTGGGGTCACAGTGCTGGAGAATGACTGAGGAGGGAAGAGCCATGGCTAGCAGCACCTTTAAGTCTGCTGGCAGCAGAAATCAAAGCAGTTGGGGCCTGATTTGTGCGCAGGACACACAACCATGTAAATAAATACCATACTTTGTTTGTCCTGGGCTTAGCAGAGCTTTTTGGTCTATTTTCTCATAAATGCTTTGTTTTGTTTTGTGTATGTACAATCCAACCCACCCCAGCATTTCAGAAGCCTCATGGACGAGGAGAAGGCAGTAGGCAGTTTTATTCCTCTCTGACCACACACTAGTTTGAAACCAACTTAGCCTACCAGTCCATAGCTATACAGTATATTCTGTAAGATATAGGTATGTGAGAATAATGTATCAGAGTTTTGTTTTGGCTGTACTGTATGTATTTGCTTCATTGGAAAAGCTGAAATCAATAAAAATTGCTGGAATTTCTTCAAGCTTGCCAATTTGACTGTTTTTATTTTGTTTGCCTTGCCAGTGTTAAGAAAGAATAAAGCATCTTTATGATGGTCTGTAAAAGCCTTCAGCAGTGATCAGACTGGGATTCTCTGTCTTAGGCCAGTCTGAGTAATGAAGCCTTAAATCCCATTTCCTCCATATATGTGAAGATGCTCTTACTGTTTATGGCTTATTCTTCTGACTTCAGATAGTTGTTCCTTTAACTCCTTTTCGGCACATTGAGGATGGTTTATGCTGAACCTGGCAAAGATTATGACATCTTTCCTATTTTTGCCTTCAGCTTTTTGAAAGACACCTTCTGATAACCTCCTTCTCCTGCTGCTTAACCAGGCCAGCTCCCTTCTGTGCTTCCTCCAGGAATCCTTACTGGTGTGTTGTGCTGGAATTGCGTTTCAATGTGATAAGCACAGTCCACATTGCCTGTAAAGTTTAATTCTCCCTTTCTTTTTCCCTTAGCAAGCACTATCCTGTGAGTCCCCAATTTGGAAGATGAGGACTGGATATTTAGGCTTTTGCTGATCCAGATGTTGATGGTATGGGGAACCTCTATAAATGTAAGGTTTGAGGCCAGACTTTTCATGCTAATCAGGACCACATTAATGCTGCATCTGCTCTGGGAACTGCTCAGCCTGCTCCATGAAGTTGCTGTCAACAGCATCTAAGAATTTGGTCTCTGCATCACATCCTGCATTAACGTAAGCCCAGCCTACATGGTGGCAGCAGGATGTGCAGGATGCACTAAAGACGTTGTACTTCCAGTACTGGGGAGCACTGCCGTGTCTAAATGCAGGCTTTTACAAAAGAAACAAGGAAGCAGCATCCTCTAGATCTCCTTCAGCTCTTCAAAGCAGAAACCTGGCAAAGGGGGAGGTGATTTCAGCTACGAGGCGCGTTTAGGTTTACTCAGGACAAGGCTAAGAAATAACTCTTACCACTGATACGTATCTCAGGCTGTGAATCCTCTTTCCATATTAGACAGGCTTGGCACAGCCTGTGCATCTGTGCATGGGACAAGGGACAGCAGTCACCCCATGCCACGCTGCTCAGAACTCCTTTCCAGGAGCACCCCGTGCTGCTCTGCTGAGGTCTTTGAAAAGTGGACAAGCACTAAAGGATTAAGCACAAAGGCAAAGCACCTAAACCCCAATGGCTGAGCCATGTTTGCAGCATCACTTCAAAACCAAAACTGCATTAGCAACTGGGAGCATTCCTTACTTAAGCTGCTTCTAAGCCACAGTGCAGCAGACAAGTGGTTTTGAACATAACACCTGAGCATTTGTCTTACAAAAGTCCATTAAGGAGCAGTGTATCTGGAACTCCTTGGGAGGGTTAAATATTGATATCTCATACACAGTTGTGAAGTCCATCCTGCACTTCTTCAGGCAGAAATCACACCTAAGAAAGGTCCTATAAATTACAGGTTAGAAGAGCAAGTTCGGCATAATTCGGAGTTTTTAAAACTAATACAGATGAGTCCTACTGCATGGAGACCTCAGAGCAGCCTTACAGTATCTGAAGGGAGTCCATAGGGATGCAGGGGAGGGATTCTTCATTGGGAACTGTAGTGATAGGACAAGGAGTAACATGTTCAAACTGAAACAGGGGAAGTTTAGATTGGATATGAGGAAAAAATTCTTTACTGTGAGGGTGGTGAGGCACTGGAATGGGTTGCCCAGGGAAGCTGTGAATGCTCCATCCCTGGTGGTGTTCAAGGCTGGGTTGGACAGAGCCTTGGGTGGTTTAGTGGGAGGTGTCCCTGCCCATGGCAGGGGGTTGGAAGTGAATGATCTTAAGGTCCTTCCCAACCTGCACTATTCTATGATTCTACGATTCTACAATTCTGTGGTTCTATGATTCTTGAGTGGGCTCTCTGGACACTGACGAAGGGCAGGATATGTCAGCATAGCTCTCAGCACGTCTCCAATTTGGAAATCAAGAGCTGCTCAGCAATGGAGCTGATATAGGACTATGCACTTGGACCTCTCTCTATCCATTTGCTGCATGTAAAATGAATACCAAGAAACGAGCATGTCTTTTTATTTTGGGATCTGTATCCGCTGTATGAACACATAAGAAAAGCCCATTTTTGGACACGACAGTCTGTAGACGCACACAAAGACCACAGGGCAGTTTGCAAGAATAAGGGCAGACCCTGCTGCCCATTTTCAGGTCCATGGGATAGCTGCCCACAGATCCCAGACATACTCAACATTCTCAAGCCATACCGCAGAGGATCACTACTTCCCAGCCAAGAGCAGTTCCCAATTCCACAATGCAGCCACCACATTGCACTGTGCAGGGCATCCTTAGGGAGCACCAAACCCAATCCACACACCGCAACAGCACCACAGACCCCACAGTGCCAACCTCTCCTGTTGAGACACCTCTAACAAAGCTCCTCTATCTGGTTTCTCACACGCTGGGTGAGATCACCCCAAGCAGAGGCATTGCTGTGGCATCCCAGCCCCACAGCACACTGCTGAAGGACACGTGGCAGCCCATACCTGAAATCCCTGCCCCATGAAAGCAAGGCATATGCAGAAGAGGTTGAGCATATGCATGGCACCCACAGCCCAAAGCCCCCACAGCACTCGTGCATCCAAACCCCAGGGCATCTCCATCGCAGGAGCTGGAGACCTGGGTCAGGAGCAAGCACAGGGAGTGACTCATTCCCTTCTCACCTTCCTTGTAAGGTGCATGACTCTGTGCTCCTCTGCCTATAACCCTCATTTGTACCTTTCCCACAGTTATATGTCCCTGCAGATTTCATCTTGCCAAGCACAGAAGTTGTTACCTATCCAAGGTTGTACTTGACCCCTTCCTTGGTGCTTTCTAAGCTTGCCTTTCTCTTGGAGAAGCCTTTTGATGGACTCCTATAAGGCATTCCAAACACAAGGCCATGTCCACTTCATCTAACAACAGGAGGTCTCTCCTTTGCACTGCTGAGATGCAGGAAAACATTGAAGCTCTACCTGAGCCTTCACTGCATATTCTACTCCATCAGGGTGGGTGAAGTGGTGACATCCAGAGCAACACTTCCTAGGTTCAGGAAATTGCGTGTAGTTTGTCAGAATGTGGGATGCTCACACTGAGCATCCTTCATCTGTCTGAGCCCCAGTGATGCTTCTCCAGCTCTGCCTCCCATCACAGCCCTCTGCCACTTGATAACCTCATGCAAGAAAGGCTTCGACAAGAGGGTAATTGCCTTCCTACCAGCACCCTCCTGTGCACTCACTCTGCTGAGATGACCAGCTGTGAGCACTGCTCAGCACTGTCATAACCACTCATAGAGCCTGCAGGAGACCCTCCTGAGCCTGGTTTCTCTCTTGACCTTCTGCATTTCTGCAGATGAAGAGCAAAGCAGTTGCAATCCTCCCAGTCTCTCAGCAGTAGATGCCCCCTCCCTGCCTGGCATGCCTGGCTTCCCAAGGCAGTGCAATGGGAAAAGCAACAACGAGGTATTTCCAGAAGTGATAAAGCTCTTGGAAGCTCCTGGCACTACAAAACCCAAATACTTTCCCAGAGAACCGGAGTTCCTCCCTCTTTTCCCTGGCACTTCTCGCCACAAAAAGCCTTATAATTGCGCTGCGGGATCTTACCTAACAGATCTGAGCTCGGGCAATAACTGTAACTGCTTTTGGGTCCTGAGGCCAAGTTTCAATATGAGAGATGACCCAGACTAGTGCTGTACAATGAAGTACAGCAGAGATTTCCTTTGTGCATGTTATTGCTTTCTTCCTTGTGTTTCCTGTTCTTTCCCTGGGAAGCTTCTGTACCTCATAGTACGGGTAACTCCTGCTTCACTCAACAAGGATCTCTCCTGGCAGAACAGGAAAATCAATCTCATTGTCAGCAGGGCTGAAAGAAATGCTCAAAAAAAGGCAAAGGGGAAACCTGAAGATGATCTGAGTGTCTCTGTGTTCCACCCTGAGCTTTCATAGCATGTTTTACACACGATGAAAACTGATTGTTGTATCCCATCAGCGGATGAGAGGCAGCCATGGGGGAAGAAGGTGCTGGTTCAGCATCAAAGCAGGGCCATTGGCAGGGTCACAGTGAGACTCTGGATTCCCAGGCAGCAGCACATCTCCTAAATGGCTTCTGTCATTTTTGTCTGTGCAATGAGAAACTGGCTTTGCCTATCTCAATTTACTGGTTTGATTTATTCAATGGTAATGCAGAAGTGACATAGAAATTATTTCCTATAGGATGAAGGGGTTAAAGAGCCAGGAGAAAGGGAAGAAGGGGGAGATGGCTCAGGTGAGTGTTGATGCTGTTCAAAGCCATGACTGCCTGGTACACGGAGCAGCCCTCACCCACTGCCCCTACCCCTGGAGCCTCCTGGGTGATGCAGCAGTATCTCTGCAGGGCTCAGCCACCGTGGGAAAGTCAGCGGAGCCACAGCACGTCCCGGCTCAAGTGAGTCAGAGCCGCACCTTGCTCTGAGCAGGAGGCAGCAGAGCCCCGAGAGGCACCCAGGAAAAGGCAGAGCACAAGAGGGTGCTTTGTACCCATGGGGGCCTTGAAAACCCATCCCCACACCTGGGCACTGGAGCATCATCCCAGTAAAAACAGGGGAGGGGCCTTGTGATGGACCGCAGCAGCCAGTGGGAGAAGGAGAATGGATGGAGGAGATTTTCCCAAGCATAGCAGGGAAAGACTGACTGGCAGGCCTCCAGCAGGCAAGAAAGGGAATGGGATGAGCAGTCACCATTACTCATGGGCAGGTAGCTAACTGCTCAGTTTTGCCCTGGGAAGGGTTAAACAGAGCCCAGTGCTGAGAAAGCTGAGATCATGGCATGTGGAAATATCTTCTCCATGACTCTCCTCTAAGCTCTGTCCTTGCCACAGCCCTCCTGCCATGGACTACATTTAAGCATGAACACACTCTGCAATCTCCAGAAACCAAGGAGGGGGATTTGGTCCACACATCTGGTGTTTGGGAGAGACATGGAACCTTTTCATCTCCATTCTGAGTTGGAGGGATGGGAGCAAGTGATGGTAGGGGACACACCCGATGCCATGCAGCCCTGTGGCTAAGAACAGCGATGTGAGTGCTTTCTGACAGCAGCAGAGCTGAAGTGCCTTCCATCAGCTATCCAAAGGGGAATGCAGCCTTCCTGGGAGTGGTTCAAGGGCAGCACCTCCATGCCTTCCAGTGCAAACCCAGACTGAGCACCCATGTGGCACAACCTGAGGCCAAACCTGGAGGAAGAGCAAGGCCAAAAGAGCTGGTGTCTTCAGGTCTCATTTAGCAAGATGCTGTAAGGACAATCCCCATGCGAGAGCACTGCATCTTTCTATCCTTACTTAATGATGTCCCACTGGACTGCTCCTCCTGCCCAGCATGACCAGGAACATGAAGATCCCTTGCCCAGACTGTTGTCACCACCCTGTCACCCTCCTCTGGGACCACAGAGAGCAGAGGAGCTTGGTACAAGCAGAGACACCAGTGCTGGCATCATGACAGTCTCTCTCTAGGGCTCCAGCCTGGGTGGGATGTTTATCTCCTCACCTTCTCCTTCAACATCTTAGGCCCCTCTAGGAGTGAGTTTATCTCATTTACAGGTGCGTATTTTGCACCTTGAGCATCTGTTCTGCTGTTGTTTGAGAGGGTCTCAGGCCATTAACACGTGGTTGCTGCTTCAGTGCTGAGCTGGCTTCACAGCACCCTGCAGGCGCAGATCCTGGGGAGCTTGCCATGCCTCTTCCTTCCCAGAAATCCTGGTACAGAGCTCCTACATCACCTTAGGTGCTCTCAGATACCCCCAGATACCTGCTGGCTGCTGGAAGGGCTCAGAATGCACATCACTGATCAGGAATCTGCCTTCAGCATAAAGCTCGTGTCCCTGGGAGACAGCCCAAAATCTGAGCTTTCGTGTCTGAACCCAGATTCTTGCTTTCAGCATCCTGCCAAGGAACCAGGCTGTTGGCTTCAGACAGAGCTTGGCACCCACTAAAACTAAACAATACATTTAGGCCCTCAAATTTCACTCGCCAGGAAAGGGCTGCCCAAAGCCAGCGGTGATTTTACATCATCCTCTGCTCCAAGGTGCAAACCTGGAATATTTTAGTGGGACCTGAGGATTTTCAGAAAGGGTGAGTGAACTCAGAGCATCCGGATGCTTACATAGCTTTTAAAGTCACGTTGGGGGTCTCCAAACATGATTTGCTCAGCACAAGTTTGCCAGCAGTGATAGTGGTGGTGCAACAAGGGGGTACCCTGTGGCAGGCTACTGGCATTGTGAAAGGAAAGACTCTACTGTCACTTCTCCTCTAGCCATGGGCAGCTATCATTTGCCAGCACCTACCTCATCTGCACAGCTTTGCAGGGCTTGCAGGGCAGCTTCCTTGCATGTATCTTATTTTTAAGCTGATAAACACCAGCTCTCCACAAACTGAGCTAAACAACCACATCTATAAAGTTTCCCTTACCACCCTGACCTTCACTGCTTATTCTCTCTTAGCAGAAACCACATAGGATCAATCCACGCTCCCCTGGGCAGATTAAAATTGGACACTGATGTCTAAGGTAGCTGCTCTGCGTTCTCTTCAAAGCTACTGGAGGGAAACAGTGTGGTTCACCCATCATCAGACAGGGGTGGAAGGAGGGGCAAATTAATGATTTTCCATTTCCAGTGCTGATTCAGGAAGTCTAGATTGAGGTAAGTGATGCTCAGACATCAGTAGGTGGCCTGAACCCCACCTCTTATCTTTTGCGAGTGCACATACACAGAAACACCCACCCTAATGCTGTATTACATAGGGACAATCTTCCTTCTACGGTGTCAACCCCAAACCTTTCCTCCTACCTTAACTCCTCCTATCCCTATGTATCCTGTCTGTATTCACAACCAGCTTCTGTGGTTTAACCAGTCTAATAAAGTTCTACTAATCCTAAATCAGCCACATGAGCATACCCTAAATACCATCTATGCTACCCAACCTCCCATCTACACTTCCCAAAGTGCTCTACCCCCCAGGATGGGATAGCAAACAGCATATTTCTTGTGTCTTTCTGACATGATCATGAGCCTGGTTTCAGACCAACAAAGAGGGTGAAAACAGGCAGAAGCTCTGCAATGCTCCTGAAAACTCCTGCTGCAACCCTTCATTAGAGATAAGTGATGGCCATCATCACTTCTCTGACAAACCCACCTCCTGGAGTCATGAAGCCACCCAGGACGTTCTCTTTCCTTGATTTCCAAGCAAAAATCTGAAGAGAAAAGCTTGACATCCTCAGTACCACCCATGTGCTGGAGGGTAAGGCACCCTTAATTGTTAGGATTAAGAGGACTTCACTGTAAGTAGCTGGGCCCTCTGACTCATGTTCATAGCTCGGTTCATTTTGTTAGTCCTTGGAAGGAAATCCCTCTAAGTGAATTTCCTTTGCAATTTGTGCCTGCTTCCACTATACGGTTGGACACGAAGTAATACAGAGAAAGGCTTGCTTGGCAAAAGAATGCTCCATCTGCCAGCCTTACCTTTTCTGGTGGTGCTCTGAACCCCCTGATGCGGGATGGGAATGGTGCCAGAAGCCTGCAAAGGCAGTGAAAATGAGACATCTCATTCCCCAAACAGAGATATCGTGATTCCATCACTTGTGTCCGGCAACACAAGGAAATGCCTCACAGATTTGTACAAAGGTGGGTACTGATGGCTCAGCAACGGGAGATGCTACCGGGTGAAACCTGAAGGTAGGAAATGAGCACCCGGTGAGAGCAGTTGGGTATTTCATTTACATTTGTGTCATGGGAGATCTTCTCTCACGTGTGTGTGTGTGTGCAGGCACATGCACGTGCCTGAGGGATGAGGCTCATTGCTCAGCCTGGCCTTTTCCCACACACTTAAGAGCTTGTGGTACTGTTGGAGAACATTCAGGTCAAGCTGGAGACAAACTGGAGGTCTGCAGTGTGATCAGGGCACCCACCTGGAATCTTCTCCTGCAAAACAGGGGGGTATTTATGCTCTTGGTCTTGAACTCAATGCCATTACAATGGAGCCACAGGGCTCCATTCCTCGCAACAGGCCACATCAGCGCACACACCAGCTTAGGAAATGCCTCTGGTCAGATCCCCCAGTTGCCAGATATACAACTAGTGACCAGCTACGTAGACAGAGCTGCTCTATGTATTGTTCTCCACAGGGCATGGCAGCGGTCTGGCCAGCATGGCCTTTGCAGACACAATAATAATGCTTCTAATATTGACTTCTCTTTGTAACCAGACACACATGAGCTGCTTTGCACAGACAGATACAAATTCATCTCATTCATAACCTTCTGGGCTGTTTAATTTTACTCCTCCATAAAGATTTCAGATTCTCAGATGCTGAACTTGACCCCTAATACACTCAGATCACGTATTAAAAACCCCAGTGGCCTCATTCTTCCTTTTTACATCCAAGTGGAAACTAGTAGGAAGAAGACTGAAATGAATAGTCCAAATTCCAAATGATCACTTATCCTGTCAGGGTAAGGCTAAATCTTAGAGCCACTGCCAATTACCTGTAGAGGGATGTTAACCCATCCCACTCTGCCTGACTGGTGCTAAGGAGCTTTAGTAAAGAGCTGCACTGAATAAGGACAGAACTGGGCGTGTGGACAATCCAGCTTTTAGTGCTGTTAAGCATCTCGGGCTGAGCCTGGACTTCATTGCTCTGTCACAAAAAAGACAAAGATGGCAGATAATGAGCTAATAACACTTCACTTTCCCATCCTGCTTTGCATCTTCAAAGTGCTCCTCAAGAACAAACTAATTAACTGTCCAGAGCAGAAGCTCATGACTAAGAGCTGAGAAACCACGTAAATCAACCCGCTTGCAACAGCTCTGTGCACCTTTGAGTGAAAACTCCTTTTGGAGGAAGGCCTCTTCACTGCCCTGACGGGTCCCACCAATCCCCAGCCGCATTCCAGGGCTGTGAGCCGTGCGGATGGACCCAGCCTGGGAGAAGCCCCAGTGACTTCAAAAGAGCAACAGCTCAACAGGAATGCCCCAAACCCAACCGTGTGGCTTCCTCCTTTTAATCTGCATGGGCACTTGAAAGTGCTGAGCTAACAGACCCTTGGCAAAGCTCTGTGAAACGAGGGCTCATCCTGCTCCTCTCCAGAAGATTTTACTTGCAAACAGCCTTTTTCCAAGACCATTAAACCAGAAAGAACCAGGGTCTGTTAGTGCAGAATTAGCTTTCCTTAACGTAACCCTGGGTGCTGTGAACTCAGCCTTGGAGCTCTGTCTCCAGCATATAGAGCTGTGTCTCCAGCTTATAGAGCTGCGCTGAAGTCCCAGCTCACCTATTCCTTGCTTTGGGCAAATTATTTGCTTCCACAAGAATGTGACTTCTCTGCAGGTCCTTGGCTTTTGGGGAAAACGGGTCACATTTACCTGAGCAAAACAGAGATGAGAACGTCATGGGTTTTTTTATGGGTAAATGAACTCAGAGACCCAGCCCTCTGGAAGAATTTAGGCATTTCAAGCCAAGAATTTTGCCTTGGAAACTCCTGCGTAGCTGCATCTATTTCCACCAGGAAACATCCCTACTCTGCCTCTGAGGCAGAACCTTTACACGACAGAGCAAATTAAACCCAGTTTCCCCACATCCTCTGCAGATTTCAGCCCACAGGGTGTGGGGGGACTGCTGGGGAGGAAATGCAACTGTGGGACTTGCTAAAGGGTGAACGCCTCATCAAATCCCAGGGCACAGTTCAGGGATGTCAGCCCCATCTCACAACACCTCCATCCCAGGGATGCTGGGATTTCAACGTACAATGTCCCCATGTAACATAGGCATCCATCCCACCCGGTGTGCCGAGGACCTTGCACTGAAGCACTCGCTTCCCCTCTGCTTTGTCCAAGGTGTTAGAAAGCCCAGTTCAAATCTGCAACTTCCACTAAAGGATTGAGGTGCCTCAGGGAAACCTTTCTGGAGCTGAAACTCTCAGCTCTGTGAGGCAAGACTTACGGACTGAATGCTTCTCCATAGAGCTCAGGGCTAGGTTTCCAAAATATCTGTCTCAGGACACGGAGGTCTGGGAAAAAATCCATGGATGAGTTTTGTTTTCATGAAACACCCAGGTGTGGTATTTATGCTATGCCCCATGGAGCCACCCACAGCTGGGACGTGGAGCAGACAGTGATTGCTGCCCTTTGGTCCCTCACCTGGTTTGTGGGCAGAAGTTTGGGGGACTTTTGCATCATTTTTCTTTCTTTCCTTCCCCAAAATGAAGTTCCCCCTATTGGTTTGTGTGTGGTAGGTTTGTCCAGCCCTTAACCCAAGGGCCTGCAAGCTACAACAGGGATTTCCCTGCAGCCACCGAGAAATGCCAATAACTTCCAGAATCCTTTAGCTACCCTTCCTTTGCAATGATAATGTTTGGATGCATGGAGTTAACCACAGAGCTTAGGAACTTACAGGACTAATTGCTCCATTGAGCAAATGATCAGGAGCTGGTTCCCACCCTGCCACAGTGAGCTCCTTCCAGCCAGGACCCAGTCCTCCTAGCTTTGCCTTGCCAGGTCCCGCAGCATTGAATCACCCTTTGGGGATATTGATCTCTGCCCCCTTCCAGGAGGGAGCTGTAGTTTAAACCAGGAGATGAGCACATCTGCTGACCATCGCTGTGAGCTGGGATGAATCTGGACCTACAGTGCCTGGTTTACAATGTGCCGCTGGAGGAGCAGCAAGTTGGGCCCTGGCTGAAGCTTATGGTTTCCAGGGATCCTGATGAGAGATCTGGAGCTCTGCGATGCTGACATCTCCTCCATGCTGTGGCTGCTCCACCATGGAGCCCTTGGTGCAGCCAATCCGGCGTGGCATCCATGCAGCACTAAGGAGGGTGATGGGAATATCCATGAGATGCTCAGCCCAAGGGAGGAGGCCAGTCCTCCTCGAAGGGCCTTTGGGCACCTCTTCCAGCACCCAGCAATGCTCCTTTGTCTTTGCCCAGGATGATTCTGCTTGCAATTATACCAAAGTGTTTGAAACACTGGCCTGGACAAAAACTGAGGTGGAAAAACCTCCCAAAGCCAAATGTTCTCTTTCCAGAATATGCTGGTCCAAAAAAAAAGCAAATCAGCAGAATCTGAGAATTACAGAACTGACTTGAATTTCACGTTGTGTCAATCTCAGTGCAAGGTGTGGCGTGGCACACAGCTAACACACTGACAGGTCCTAGTGTAGAGCTGCACCACCTGAGAAGTTAGAATAATTGCTCTATTTTTACAGCTAATCAGCAGCATCTGGCTCACAGTGGAAGATCAAAGTTCCTCTGGATCAAAGTGTTCCATCTTTGTCAGGATATCAAAGCCAGATTTATTGCTCTGTGACTGTGTTTGTTTACAGGTGCAGATAAAAGGGACGAGCTGCTCGCAGCACTTCCGAAACCAGGAGAGCGCTGTCAGTGGAGTGATCTCAATATTGCACCATGCCGCAATCTAAGGCATCAGTTGTAGCACTGGCATTATAAATCAGCGTCATATAAAGACAGCACTGAAGGCTGCAGCTCAGCTGGGGTTAAAAATCAGAGCTCAAAGCCATCTCCTATCAGACCAAGGAGAGATAGGAACTTGAATCCTCCACCTCGCCAGCAAGTGCTGTAACCTCTGAGCTGTCAGATGAGGGATGTGTTGCCTTCCTCTGCTGCTCTTCCCTCCTCCTCTGTGCCCTTTGCTTTAGACTCAGCCTCAGAGGCAAGCTGGGTAAAAAGCCCATTTGCACGATGCATGTGCTGAGCTGCTCAGCAGCATCAGGCTTCATCAGCATGAGCCCAGGCGGCCACACCATGTGGGCTGGTTGCAATGATTAGGTGGTTGTGGTGGCATCTTGGGATTAGGAAGTGGTGATGGCAACTTGGGGCACGGATCAGGAGCTCCTGGATCTGGCAGTGCACTTGAATCATCTGCAGCAGACCAGCTTCTTGCATCTTTATTTCATGCAAGAAGACAAAGAGATTTGCTGTGTAATGAGGATCTTCCCAGGCGTGGGTCATGCCAGGTCTGAAGGCAAAGCCTCCAAGCTCACACTTCACCTCTCCATCTCTTTCTGAAGATACCTGGCCTCAAAACTGCAAACAAGGGGCTCTGGGTCTCACCTTCTAGGGGTTTCCCCAGAGGTGATACCATGCAGCTCTGGTGCACAGCATTGCCTTTACCAGTCATGTGCCTTATGGGTCCAATGCTGGGCAAAGGGCTGATTCCATCTCCTGTTAGGTCTCAGCATCCCAGTGCTCCTGCTGGTGGTTGCTGCCCTTCACCAAAGAGCACAGTTTACCCCAGGGACTTCAGCAGAAACCTGGGCATGAGAGCACATGCAAAAGCAGTGATTCAGACATCACCAGGAAGCCTATTTTCCTTCCACTAAGTGCCAATAAAATCCTGCTTCCAGACAACAGCTAAAGCCTCTTCCTTTCCATCCCAGAGCATCGCTGCCTGCTTTGTCAGCGGGACTTGTCTCAAGGACATGGGTCATTGCGTAGATGCTAAACTGTGCTTGTGGTGCATTAAAGACTTCATTGATGATTTAACACATCTGTGGAATCAGCACAAACCGTGGATGACTTTAGCCAATTAAAGGTGATTAATTGATACCTATGAATTAGCTGCAATGGCAGTGATTTACAGGGTTAAGATATTAAATGAAACTTAAAGTTTTATAAGGCATTTAAAAATAACCATAAAAAGGCCTTGCTAACATCAGATGCTTGCAGGAACAAACAGACCTGCCCTGCAGGGAGGTGCTGAGGAGTCCCATCATACACGATGGCTTGGGACTCGGTAGATGGGAGCTCCAGGTCTGGAAGGTGTTTCCAAATTGAATCTTTACATCCTGCTTCTCTCTTTCACAATGCAGCCCGACATGCAAACCATCAGAGGTTGAACTGCTTCATTTTCTGCAGTCTTTTTGTAGAATCATAGAACGGTTTGGGTTGGAAAGGGACTTAAAGACCATTTAGTCTCTAACAGAGGGGGCTAATAGACTAATAGAGGAGTGTCAAGTAGAAGAGCCAAAAGGACCCTGGCATCCTGCACTGCATGGACTACGTGAGACTCAACTGATCCCTGTGCAGTGCTTTGGCTAAGACACCAGAACTGCCCTTGAGTGGACACCATTTCCATGTTCTGTGCTCTGGAGGGGCTGCTCCTCAAAGGACCACAGAATGGGAGCTGTTAGCGTGCAACAGCAAAAGGTGCTGTTCCTCTGCAACATGCTAAAGGATGCTACATATTATAGCTCTTGTGGGGAAGATGCCCTGCTAGGGAGGGACAGAGCTCTCTGCCCTTCATACCACACTCCAGAAGGTGTGGGTGCTTTGACCTGAACAGAGGTTCTTCTGCCAATGGGTACATTGAGACCATGCTGCAGTGCTGCACACCACCAGTGCACTGCAGTTGCTGAAGGACACCTGTGCACTGCATGTGTCCACAACAATTTGGCGCTGCGACGTTGTTAGCGCTCTGCACAACCCTCCAAGAGCTGCTGCCAGGGGTCCTCACTCTGCAGTGCACAGCAGCATGGCCAGCCCCTGATAAGTCTTAACTCATCCACTTGAGAACCCTTTTGGTACTACTTAAAAGGGGCCTATGAGAAAGATGGAGAGAGACTTTCTAGCAGGGTCTGTTGCAATAGGATGAGGGGGTGTGGTTTTAAACTGAAAAAAGGGGAGATTCAGGCTGGGTGTGAGGATAAAATCCTTTACAGTGGGAGGGCCGCAGGTTGCCCAGGGAGTAGTGGATGCCCCATCCCTGGAGTCATCCCAGGCCAGGCTGGTTGTGTTTCTGAGCAATCTGCTCTGGTTGAAGATGTCCCTGTTCATTGATGGGGGGCTGGGATGGATTTGATGAACTTTAAGGTCCCTTCCTACCCAAACGGTTCTCCGATTCTATTCCAAAGGGATCCTCTGCCCTTCCCGAGGGGGTGCGGGGGGGAGGCCGATGTCAGGGCTGGGCGCTGACTCAGCTCCGCTGGCGCGGCTGTGCCACCGGCGCAGGTTTCGGCCCCGGCGCAGCGGGAGCCGGGCTGGCGGGGCTCCAGCGCGCTGCCGGGACAGGCATCGCTGTGGGAAGCAGGGAGTGCCTCCGTACCCCCACCCTGGGCGCTGCCGGTCCCGCAGGGACGGGCAGAGCGGCTGCAGGGCCGCGGAGCCGCTCCGGGCCCCGGCGCTGCCGGGGAGGTGTTAAGGGTGGGAGCCTGGGAAAAGGGGGTGTTTATTTCCCAGACAGAGCCGGCTTTGTGCCCTGAGCGCGCCGCTCTCCCCGGACCTCAGAGCCAACCCGAACTTGCCCTGTTTCAGTTTGAACCCATCACCCCTTGTCCTGTCGCTCCAATCCCTGATGAGGAGTCCCTCTCCAGCATCCTTGGAGCCCCCTTCAGACACTGGAAGCTGCTATGAGGTCTCCAGGCAGCTTCTCTTCTCCAGCCCCAATGTTCTCAACCTGTCTTTGTACAGGAGGTGCCCCAGCCCTTGATTATCCATGTGGTCCTTCCTCATCCCATTAAGGCATCAAGTTCACCTCTCCCTACCTCGTTTTTGAGGTACGTTTGCCCTCCACTTGCTGCCTTACCAAAGCTGAGGCTTCCCAGAGGCTTGTTCCCCAAAACCTGATGGCATGTGTTGAAGTGGGCAAAATGAGTCATCATCGACCCCGCAGCACAAGGGAGAAACCTGCAGGATGCTCACACCTCGCCGTGTCTGGGATGGAGAGGACAGGCAGCCCCAGCAAGAGGGGAGACAAAACATCTTGCCAAGGGACAAGAAGCCTTTAAAGATCAACCATCCCATGCACCTATTCCTTCCCCTCTGCCCTGGAAAAGCCTCACAGATGAGGTTCAACAACTGCATGGGACAGCTTGCCCCAGGAAATGCTCATGCAGTCCAGATCCATGCAGATGAAGGAGATCTGCGCACCTGAAAGGACAGATGAATGGTCTCCCCACACTGATTTTTCATCAAACCTTTGTTGCATGCTGTCAGAAACACGCAGAGGAGGCAAACACAGTTGGCCTGGGCCCTTTAGGAAGAGGTGGAAATATGAGTTATAATGGCCTGGAAGATGGGTTTGTTTAATCCATGAGCTTCCAGATGGAGACAAGGCCCTGACCCCTTCCCCATTCTCTTTATTTACAGACACAACATCAGAGGGGGGATGTGGAGGTGGGAAACAGCGCCTGGTGATGCATCTGCCCCCCCAGGTAGCGCTGCATCTGCAGCCAAGCCCTGCAAGCCCCGTGCAGTGAGAGGGCGTGCGGTGCTGGCTCCAAGACGTGGGGAAGGCAGACGGTTGACCGAAAGGCCGCACACCTCCCCATGGCTGAGCCACCTTCGTCTTCTGCGCATCTATTTCCACCGGCCACCTACCATGGTCTTCCCACGGGCAGCTTTTGACCTGGGAGGGAAGCAGAGAAGCACATGTAAAATGGCATTAGTGACTGTGAAAAGAGGCACAAGTCATCTGCAGTTGATGCTCACGGAGGGGAAGAAGGTCTTCAGTGGCCTCAGGTAAAACCTTGAAACCTGAGTCATTGCATCTATGTGTTTTGGGATTCTATGGAAGAAGCTCATGCGTTTTGCCAGGCATCTCTAAGGACCCCCAATTCCCTTCCCATATTTCTCCCTCCCAAGGATCCTTCAGAAAGGAATCAACAAGTTGGATCTCTGGTGGCAGAGTGACAAATCCAGCTGCAGGATCCATCTCTCAAGAAGCAGAGGCTGTGGTGATGTTAGTCAGGACCCACCACGTCAATCTCCTTAACCAGAATCAGGGGAACAGACACTGCTGTGGGCACAGATCAGCTGAAAGGAGGAGGAAGAGGAGGAGGAAGCTCAGGTGGACAGTGAAGGGCATTTCTGGCACGTCATCCTGAGAGTCACCAGAGCGGCTTTGGCTGCCAATTCTTGCCATTGCCTCCTCCCTCAGCCCTACTGCTAGCCCCAGTGTCCATGCAGCACACATGCACTGGGAGACACACAGCATTGGGGAAGCGGCTGTACTCACCCTTTGCTGCAGTAACAGGCCATGATGGGGAAGGAGAGAAGAGAGATTTGGTGTAAGCAGGCAGGAGATGCTGCTGCCTGGCACATGGGGCAGGCTGAGCACCTCTCATGTGAGGTGACAGAGCAGGGATGTGAGAGCAGCACGGTGCTCTCAAGGGTGGCAGTTAAACACCCACCTCTGCCCTAATATAAAGGGTCCCCTGTCCTGTGCAAGGAACACGGGCACAAGGACAGGCTCTCCCGCACAGTGCCCACAGCCCATGGAGTTTCCCTTCCTACACAAGCCGGAATCTCCAGCACCCTCCCTGAGATGCTGGGCAGGGCCACTGCAGGGATGGGGGCTGCAGGAGGCTGGTGGGACCCCCCAGGACACAAGGTTCCATATGCAGAGGTGGGGTCTCCCCAGGATCCATCCCTATCCGGGGTGTCTGAGGCAGGGGGAAGCTTGGTGGAGGTGGGAGGCAATGGTGGGGGTCTGTCAATAGCAGCAGAGCAGCATCGATGCTGGGCCAGGCCTGCAGGTCCGTGAGCACTGGGTACCAGTGGGACCAAATGCAGGAGAAAGGAAGGACAGGAGGTGGCTCTTTGAGAGTACAAGAGGGACAAGAGGTGCACAGGGAGGGAAGTGGAGCCAAGGGAGCAGGGAGCTGGAAAGGCAGGAGGAGGGGTGCTCAGCCTGCCCAGGACTTACACTTTCTGGTGGTCACTAACACGGTTTCGGAGGACATTGATCTGCAAGAGAAACACAGGTGGGTGCTGAGGCTGGGCAGGACGCCCCGCACCCGGCCAGGGATGGGGCACAGGATGAGGATGCAGATTCATCACTGCTATCCCTCCCCTTGCCTGGGGTTCAGCGCAGGGCTGTGATGTGCAGCACAGCAGGAAGCCTGTTGGGGTGCAAAGGAGATGCCCCCAGGAGCTGCGAGGTCACAGGGCCACCACACAGTCCCTGCACCACTTGCCACATCCTCCAGCATTTCAAACCTGTGTGCTTGGCTTTGCCAGGCTTGGGTTGATCCTGCCCCACAGAACCTCAGCCTGGTTTGTGCTGGAAGGGACCTTAAAGCTCATCCACTTCCAAACCCTGCCATGGGCAGGGACACCTTCCACTGGAGCAGGGTGCTCCGAGCCCCTGTGTCCAACCTGGCCTTGAGCACTGCCAGGGATGGGGCAGCCACAGCTTCTCTGG
>JAOEHY010017170.1:0-13847 GCA_025447955.1 Psilopsiagon aurifrons
AGTTCTTTATCCACCGAGTGGTCCACCTATCAAATTGATGTCTCTCCAATTTAGAGACAAGGATGTCATGTGAGACACTGTCAAACATTTTGCACAAGGCCAGGTAGATGACATCAGCTGCTCTACCCCTCTCTATCAGTTCCATAGCCCCATCATAGAAGGCCACCAAATTGGTCAGGCAGGATCTCCCCTTAGTGAAGCCATGCTGGCTGTCATACTTCCACACATATTCTTGATGAGCAGGATGAAGACCAACTGTGAAATTTTGAACAACGTCAGAAATAAGTAAGAAAACCTGGCATTTAGTTTTAGAAATGTGAGTCAGAGAAGAGGAGCTTCTTTTCCTGCCTTAAAAGTGAAATTGTTGATTTGCATTTATCAGGAACTCTGTTGAATCCTAGTCAGAATTATGACTTCTAAAGTTTAGCAACCATTGGACTGAGGGATGACTAAATACACATCTGCTAGTTTTCTAAGCTAGTACTTTATCAGGCAAAAAACCAATATATAAAAAGTAAATTGAACTTAATTGTTCAGACTTAGTTTTTTTATTTAATGTTCAGAAGGAAATATTGCCATTGCTACAGTCATGGAAAGTTCAGTAGAAAATATTGTCATTGGCCTGGCCATGCCTAATTCTCTAATGACCAGAGCTAATTTTTTAATGAAAAATATATTTTTCCAGAACTGGAAGCAGGATGGAATATGAATAGTTACTGAGGTTCAAGGTGGGTTAATATACAGTATATTTCTGTATACTTACTCTAGTACTACTATTATCCTTAATATCTGATTATGCTCATTTCTTACTGCATTGCTTTTCTAATATTTCATTAGCAGATACACTGTCATCCTTCATCATTAAGGTTTTTATAAATGCTGTCAAATAGGAGTTATATCTTTGTTTACAAATTAAACTGGATAAATCACCAAAGAGTATAATGCATACGAATTGTTTAACCCATGCACAGTATCCTGCAGAATAAAGAGTTCAAGCACAATTCAAAAGCCAAATCTGCAGTCCAACTCCTAATGAAACATGATAAACTACTTCAGAATTAATGTTCTGAAATTCCCTCAACACTAAAAAAAAACCAAACAACAAAACAAACCTAACCCAAACTTAACAACCTCCAGCCCCCCAAAAACCCCCATGGAAACATTTGGAAGGTGTAATTCAGTAACTGTAACTGTGCAGCTTATGCAACTCTGTCGGTATAAGGAGCCTGCCAAACCAATATGGACTGATTTGCAGAGGAAGAACTTAGGAGGTCAACTACAATTCTCAGGGGGGAAAAAAAAATCCAGGCAAGTAAAGAAACTATAACATCTATATAAACTTCTGGTATATGGAGACAATCAGGATAAAGTGGCTCTTAAAGCCCGAGGCTGCAGACCCTGCTCAAGCAGTTAGTAACTAGCCCCTTCCCCTTTCCACCCAAAGAGTATCCAGAGTTTCAGCTCTGTACTATGAAATTCATATAATGAAAATGCAAATTTTTTACTTTACTCTATCTTCTACACAGTTAACATAAAGGACTAAGCTACCATAACCCAAAACAAAATTAAGCTACAAGTAACACTGAATAGGAGCTTTGTGTTATGAGGGATACGCAAAACAGGTTTTTGTATATACCTTTTTATGCTGGCAACAACCTATGCTTTGGCTTAGAATTATAAAATGGTTTGGGCTGGAAATGAAAGCAAGTATCATCTATTTCCACACACACACACACACACACCCGACATGGGCAGGGAAACCTCCCATTAGACCAGGTTGCTTAAAGCCCCGTCCCACCTGGCCTTGGGATGGGGCAGCCACGCCTTCACTTGGCAACTCGTTCCAGTGTCTCACCATCCTCATAGTGAAGATTTTTTTCCTAATGCCTAATCTAAATCTCTCCTCTGTCAGCTTAAAGCTATTCCCCTTGTCCTGTCACTATATTCCCTTGCAGAAAATCAATCTCCAGATTTCCTGTAGGGCCTCCTACAGGAAAGGCTGCTATCAGGTCACCCCAGGGCCGCCTTCTATTTCCGTATTCGTTGGAATGACATACATTTAGAAAAGCTGAAGTTAGATTGAAAAAGCCTCAAAATGAAAGCATTATTTTCTTAACTTAGTACCTTCTCCAGCCAGCTCATTCAACTCTGCTGCTTGCATATTCTTCTACCAGGAAAGCGTTACAGCAATTTTGCCTATAGCTGCCATAAAATCTCAGGTGTGCTTTCTGCGTGCTAATACCCTCTTAAATGTAAAAATCTGAAGAGTTTTTCATTAATATTTTTAAATATATTCACCAAATGTCACACTAAGCCACAGGAAGCTTTCCTTTAAATTAGATGGGGGTTGACGTGTATGTAAGAAAATACTCAACTTACAGACTGCCTTTCAGACTAAATAAATAATGAATGAAACCCACTGCATTTAGTTCCAGGTTTAAAAATAAAAACACTTGAAGAATGTAAAAGAGATAGCTACAAAACTAGTTGTCATATCTTGTAGCAAACACAGTAGTGAGGAGAGAAAGGATAGATAAACTTTTCCTCTGCAAAAATACAGACAAATCAAGCAGAGGGCAGAAAGCGTAATAGTCATATTTCAAATGTTTTATATATGGTGCAAATCTCAAAACACTTTACAATCGAACATAATTATATGGAGAGAAAATACCTTAATTAGAAGAAATTAGATGATCTGACTAAAGCAACAGAATAGTCAAAAGGAGGTATGGAATACAGCCCAGACTTCAACCTCGTAAAATTCTGAGCAGGCATCTCCCTTGATGGTGTTTACCTACCTGAACAACGTGATGCTTGTTTTAGTACTGACCCTCATTCCTGCCGTCTTACACCTCACAGCTGCCAACTAAGCCACCCTACAATGATCATACAAAATAACCAAATGACCAAATACAGTGAGAAGAAAAAAATAAATGTAGCTGCTCCTTAATAGCCAGCAATGACAATGAAGTAAAAATTGGACTTCATTCAGCACGACATTCAAGTTTACATTTGTGTAAAACACATTAAAACAAGCTTTAAAAAAAAAATTCTTCCCTGAAATACAATCTATGAGACCTTTTCCCATTCACTAAAAAACTCAATATAAAGCAATTTGCTGATAAAACTTGAGGAAGCTGGCATTTAGAAAAAAAGTTTAAAAAAAAAGGGTGTTAAAAAAAAACTTTAAAAAATCTGTTTACAAAACTTTTTATAATATAGCTTTTGCTAGATTCTATTAAATCAAATTCAGAACATTTCGGTGGAACATGCAAGTTTTAAATGTTTCTAATTAGATATTTCAAGTATATCTTTATAACTTTGATTGTTCTTTTTTTTCACTTAAGCAATATACCTGAGCAGTATAACACTACGTTGTGCACTGTACTGTCAAAATATTGCAGCAATCCAAACTTGCTGGAGAGAATATGGAGAATACACAGTGGGAAACTTTTGCTTTTTGCTCTCATCCACAAAGCTTTAAGCAATTCTGATTTCTGAAATTCTCAATAAGCCACATATTTTTAGCAATGCATCTAATTTTTATAATTAAATACTTATTTTTTTTCCTAAGACTAGCCACAGAATATTTTTTTTTAAATTGCATTATCTTGCACAGGGTGATAAACCAGATCATGTATGACAGAAGACTGGTAAGAAGTTGTAGAATCACTGTCAACAATTTATTTGAAGATTTATAAACTACTCTTAAGAAAACATGACTTTCCTGTTGTGTGTTGCTCAGACTGATGCAAATCTTCGGAGCTCCTTTAAAATCCTCAGGAATGGTCCTGTTTGAGAATCATCTGGGCCAGCATCTCTGAGCCTGATCTTTAATTTCTCATCTGGTTGACCTGACATCAGCTAGTTGTGAAGAACATGACCCTGATTAAGCCACTGGAAGAAAAACTGCCAACATTTTTGTGATTCTGTTCCCATAAGTAGCAGTTTGCTGGAGCTGATTAAAGGGACAGCTTAGAAGAATGGGTGGAATGGAATGCTTAATGAGTTGGGCCAAAAAGCAGATCCCTTTCTCTGTCTCTCACATATCCACAGCACTATGAATAGTCTCATAGCTATGTTTTCAAAGAACAGCCAGACAGATGGTATTTTTCTGGTGAGTCAGAGCTATGATTAAAAAACCCCAAAGCAAACCAACCCGAAACACCTAAATAGCTACAGCATGAACTGTAAGGTTTTGTTGGGGTTTTTTTTAATCAAAATACATTTTAGGCAAAAATACAATTTCATAGTGATTTATGCATTTGTGCAAACAAACATTTTACGGATGGTAAAACAGCATTTGCAACCAACACTGATAATCCCAAGGGAGGCAGCAAAAATAAAAATATTGACAAGTTGGAATCATTATTATGTATGAAGAGCAGCTGAAAAAAAGAAACAAACCAAAAACAAAAGTACCAAAGAAGGAGCCCTGCAACAACCTACTACAGAGCCTTCACTGAAATTCCAGTTCCTGTTGGAACAAGCACATGAACAAACAACCAGTAATTAGAATTTAGGCTTAAACTTGTTATCAGATCTCAGCCTGTGTTACACAACACATAAAGTACTACAGATTCAGAGGAGAGGTGTGAAAAATCTACAGTCACTTCCTGATCCCATTAACTTTACAGAAGGAACATTACTAGAGTGGACAAAACACAGAAGCAGACTTAGTTGAAATGTTATTCTCTCAGAAAAAAAGATAAAAAGAGGAAAAGAGAGATGTCTTCCTAGAGATAGTAACTCAGGAAGCACTTGCATGAATATATTAAAAGCAGCTGCTGAAAAGAAACAAGTATTTTGCAGGATGTAACAGATAGAAGACAAAATACCCTCTGATTCCAGAAAGTACTTTGATGACTTCATCAAGGAGAGGAATCATAGTTAGCAATAAAGCCCTTGATAGGAGGATAAAGATAAAAAAAAAAAAAAAAATCAGAATTAGCATAGATGTTAGCAAATAATGCAAAATTAACTCAAAAGACTGTTGAAAGTAACACAGGATTTTTAGGAAAACATGGAAGAAAAAACAGCCTAAGAATATAGGTAGTCTAGGTCAGTATGCAGAATAAGAAATATGTTAAATAGCTATAGAAAATTTTCTTCCCCTTTTATGAAACAGAGGGCAAAGAAAAGAAAAAAATCATATACTGAACAGATCTTTAATTTTGCTCCCCAGCTCAGAATTGGAAGTGTATGTATGAATACAATAAGAGAAGACTGACGCCTTCTCAAATGTGAACCGAACGTGTGCTGATGCAGACCACCAAAAACAGAACCATAATATAAAATCATAACTTTTTTTAACTCAAAAAAACCCCAACAAACCAAAAGAAATAAAAAAACAATGACTACTGAAAAGTTTTTAACAAAGAATGAAATATGACATAACAAGAAAAACAAAATTATAGAAAAAATAATAGTGAAAAGTAGGAATAAACACAGAGTAATAAGAAAAGTAACACAAGACTAATACAATATGAAAGTGACTGGAGAAAGAACACCTGAAAAATTACTCTGAACAGCTCTTTCCAGACGTCCTTCTCTGATAAAAACATTACAGCGTGACAAATGCACTTGAGATTGCAGTAAAGAATCACCTTCAAAAAAAAGGTCTAGGAAAAGGATTCTTTTCTCTTAATGAAAAACACATTTATGTTTTTACATAGGAGAAAGCCATGATGGATAAAAACAATCCATTATTGTGAAACAATGATGTAAACAATAAAGATTAGAAGTATGACTTGATGAACAACACTAAGAGTGGAAACAGGGAGGAGTAAAAAGTCCCAAAGCAAACCACAGAACAGGAAAGGGTTAGAAATTGCTTTAGGTAAGAGAAACACACTTAGCTTATATAACAGAATGGATGAAGAGGGCACATATGCTACAGAAACACAAGTGATGGCCTCTCGGGCAGAAACGTTAATAAATTAGCAGATTGAAATAAATGCACAAAAAAGAATGTGAGCATAGCTTCAAAAAAGAAAGCATTATAATTTGAATCATATCACCTACCATTTCAAATGAATAGTGACACCTATAATCTCAAAATCATAAACTGCAAAACCACAATAATTCTGTGTCCAAGAATATGTCAATTTTTAAATACCATTTGTAAGAACAAAACAGAATAGAAATTACTCAGATAAACTAAAAAGTTTGCCTTTTATTTTTTTTTTCCCCCATGGCATGTGACATACCGTTGTGATGAAATTAAAGGCATAATATATACATCCACAGATGATATGGGAAGCAGCATTACCAATAAACTCGACATTGAAATCGAACTGCATTGTAATTGCCATAATTATTTCATACACAACTGCATTTTTCTCCAAGGGAATGCACAAATATCCTGTTGTTTTCAAAATACAGCGTTGCCCCCGGGAATAGAGCCATATTTCTGTTTGTGATATCATGGAGAAAGAGCTCCCTGTGCTAGTGATTAATGTACTCTGAGACTGAAGTGGTTCACACACTCCTTTTTTAAGCAACAGTTGGAAGCACTGGTCAAGAAAGCTGCGGCAACCTGACATTAAATACTCCCTGCAGTTTTAGTGTGAAGAAATTAACAAAACCTCAAACCAACATCATCTTTTATATAATTTTAGGTTGTCCTTTTTTTTGTCTAGTGCCAGCTCCTTTTGACAGTTTACACACCAGAGAATCCCAGTGTGCCTAATATAATCAAAACAGTAAAATCTTTCCTAAATCAAATGCTACTGCATAACACGTAATTGAGGAAGTGAGTGTACTTGCTGAAATAACTTAAAGGACTGGAAAATAAGGTTCATTTAAACCACCATTACATCGATACTTACCTATATTTGACCAAGGCTTGCACTGCCTGAATTGTCTTTAAGAACACTGAGTTCTGTTTTTACTGTCTTGTTTATATAAAACCTTGACATGCAGTGAATCAGTAACACAAATGCTGCGTTGTCTTACAATTGCCAGACTCGCATTTTACAGTAGATTTATCTTGTCATGTAATCCAGCGTTTTACTAAAGTCCTCTCCAGCAACACTACAACACAAGAAGTATGAAATCTTTGTGACTGCCAAGCAATACAGTGTTTTTTTGGACTGTTAGAACTGAGAATCTTCAGTACTATGCATGTGCTTTGTAGATGCAGAATTTGCCTGAAACACTGTTGGAGGTGACAGTGCTCTGATAGAAATAACCAGTCTTCTCTTCAAAAAAGAGGCTCACAGGTGTGGCAAAATGAAGAACCCATTTATTAAATATTACTTGCATCTTTGGTATTAACAAAGTTACCCTAAGAAGTCTTTATTGTAAAAACACTCCATTTTGCTGTGAAATGGACAAAGGAAGACAAATACCCTGCCAGCAGTTAGTAGTGATCATTTTGAAAGCACATTTGTTTTGCAGTATTCAAGTGCTTCTGTTCTTCAAAAGGAAAACTGGAGCTCATCAGGATCTTCTTGGCAGGCAAGAAACTTGAGCTGATGAATGAACAAAGCAATGCTCTGTAAAACTGTACTACAACAAAGTAAACCAGTACCTCATTACAAAACCAGAATGCCTCCAAGTGAGTTGCTACTTCAAATTCTGATGCAAATCCAAGCACAGCCATGAACATTTGTGTATCCAGAATGTGTCAACAATGTATGTTGCAATGTGCATATGATGAACAAGGTGGCTTGAAAGCAGTGATCCTGAAAACTGTATTAATATAAAAAAAAACCCTAGTTATTTGATCTTTATTAAATAGTAAATTATACCATTGTAATACATCTCAGCAACATTTTTACATTGCCAAAATAAAATTCAGTATAGACTTAACAGCAAAATTGACTGCAATGTACCTGAAACTATTACTACTACTACGCTCAAATATTCACATAAATGCCTTAAATTTATTGACACAAATAACTTTACAGATATAGAGTGAAGTGCCATTGCAATTATCTTACTGACTTTAAAACTTGCGTTTCTTCTCTGAATCATTACATATTCTTCTTCCTTCCTAAATTCAACTGCTTTAGTCCTGTCACTGTTCAGTCTCATTTGTTAGACAACAGTTTCTCTGGACTCCTGAAGTGAAGTAATGCTTTTCTGCAATCAAACATAAGTGCTCTTTCTCTCCTTTCCCCTCCACAACTCGCTCTCACCTCTCAACTGTGTGTTCCTACTGCTTACTTTGGCCTTATTCTGATGTCCTTCCAAGCAGAACGTAAGCCAACTGAGCTCCATTAAGCCATTTCAAAATATTAATGTTTCTGAGGCCATTACACTTCTGCTTCAGTGAACAGATGCAGCTTCTGACTCAAGGGAACATAAGCTGGACCAGGAAGGGGTGGGACTGCTATCCTCTTATGGCAACATGGAGTTGAGCGTTCAACACAAGCTGTGCAAATGTGAAACCATACACTTAAATCTGTAATGGCACGAAGCCCAAGACCATTTTTAATGGCTTCAACCTAACTGTAGCTCAAAATAGAAAAGAATGAGGTTTTCCTGCAGTTATTAAGGCAAAACAAACTTAATCTCTTTAACTTAAAGAAATAACAGTAGCATACCCTTAAGGATATATATGGCTATATAAGTATATATAAGGATATAAAACAGCCCAGCAGATGCTAATGTCATTGTGAGCCCACTCTTGAAAGATCTTCAAATAATCATGGAGGATATCAATAATTCAGAGAGGTACTTCAGAACTCAAGGAAAGCAAATGTTACTCTGATCTTCAAGATGGGCAAGAAGGAGGACCAAGGGAACTTGAGAATGTGATGGAACAGCTAATCCTGAGAACCATTTCCAGGCATATGAAGGACAGAGGGTGATCAGGAATAGTCAGCGTGGATTCACTAAGGGGAAGTCATGTTTGACCAACTTCCTAAAATAAAATGACTGGAGACAAGGGGAGAGTAGTGGATATTGTCAACCCGAACTTAAGAAAGACTATTCAGACTGTTTCCCTGTAGAGATCTCCCTAGACAAGCTGAAGGATGGTCTGAATGAGCAGACAGTCGGGGAGACTGAAAACTGGCTCAATGGATAGCAATTAGAGACAGAGTCGAGCTGGAGGTCAGTAACTAGCAGCCTGCCCCAGGGAACATAGTATTGAGTCCAGCCCTGTTCAACATCTTCATTAATGAACTTGATGATAAGGGAGGTGTGCTCATAGCAAGTTTGCCAAGAATACAATATTGAGAGGAGTGGCTAGTAGAATGAAGTGTGTTTGTGCCATTCAGAGTGATCTCAACAGGCTGGAGAAATGGGCTGATGGGAAACTTACGAAGTTTCAATAAGAAGTGCAAAGTCTTCCCCTTGAGCAGGAACAACCTCATGGACTAATACATGCTGGGGGCCAATAGGCTGAAAAGCAGCTCTGCACTAAAGGACATGGGTATCTTGGTGGACTCCAACTTGAACATGAGCTAGAATCATACCAATGTGGCATGGTATGCTGGATTGAAGTTTTCCCAGCAGTCTGAGGAAGGTGATTGTCTAGTCCACCCTAGTGCCTGACCATTTCAGGGCTGAGCAAAGTTTAAAATGTAACATGAAGGGTATTGTTGAAATGCCCCTTTTTAAGGAACTGATGTCTTTTCCAACTTGAAGTTTCCTAGGAGGCCATTTTCCATCCCTTGTTACATGCCTCCAGCTGGACTCATCCTCTTCTCCAACTCTGGGCCTTCTCAGTGACACCCTGGGATAAGCCTCACATGTTTCCACAAGTCCCTGAACAACTTCACACTGGAAAGTTTGGGCACAGCAAAGCATTATTACCCTGTATCTTTTAAGGGCTCCTCCAGCACTAGAGGCAGCAACCCTGAAAGGACCCTGCAAGGTCCCTGTGCAGTGTTTCTGGGAATCAGCCATCTCATCTCTACAGAAAAGAGAAGGTGGTGGACCAGTCAGCATTGTGCCCTATCGGCAAAGGTAGCCAGCTTTATGCTGGGCTGCAGGAGGAGGAGTCTTGCCACAGAGGCTTGCAAGGCCACCTGGAACTGAATGCAGCAAGAGAAGCCAAAGACAACAAGAAGGGATTTCCTAAATCCAGTGGCAAAGAGAACACTAGGGAGATTGTCAGCCCTCTGCTGAGTAAGACAGGAGAGCTGACGACACAGCACATGGAAAAGGCTGAGGTACTGAACATCTTCTTTTTCTTAGTCTTTATGAGTAAGGATGGCTGTAAGAGACCCCATCTCCTAGAGACGAGGGAAAAAGTCCAGAGAATGGAAGAGGTGGAAGAGGACTGGCTCAGAGACTATTTGAGCAAACCAGACATGTAAATTCATGGGCTCCGAGGGGATGCAACCACAGGTGCTGAAGGATGATGTCACTCTGTGAAAGTGCTGTCAATAACCTGTAAACAATCACAGCAACAGGGAGAGGTGCCCAAAATGCCAGACAAGGGAAAGATCATGCCAACTAAACAAAATGCTGACCATACAAAATACTTTGAGAACTCTTCTGGCAAAGTTGCAAGCAGAAAACAGATACTTGAAATCTAGCAGAAACCAAGTGAAAGGGATGTTGCTTTCTGCCATCCTTTTGGAAAAATTGTTGTGCAAAACAGTCCTCTTAAAAGACAAAACATTTCATGTAACATTTAAAAGACCGCAGTTGCTACGTCCAACATTCCAAAAGCGCAGAAATGCCAGTACGAAGGTTCCTAATGCAGTCACAAGTTTGGATCACATCTATTCATAGAATACAACCTTGGCCATGCATTTCTCCAAAAGGGCTGATACTTCAATGAGGGTACAAAACGTACTGCAGTTGTTAATGAAAGACTATTCATTGCCCCTTTTTTCTTCATAGGTCTTATTGTGTATCACTTAAATTATGCTCTGAAGTAATGTTAGTTTCTTTGAAGGCTTTTCTACAGTGATCATAGCTATGGTGAACATATCTCTGAAACACTAATACTTTCCTCCCTCTTACAATAGATCTATGAAGTTTTTCCATTTTTAACAAATGGAGTGATAGAAACAGGTTAAGATCCTAAGTATGCAGCAGCTCTGCTATTATAGTTTGAGACATCTAGACTTAATTTAAAAGCAACTGAAATTGAATTGAAATCAGAATCAAAACCATTTCTGTCTAGAAGTTTTGTATTGCTCAGCTATTGTAAAAGGTTCAGCCCAAACAGTCTTTCACAGAATATATAGCACAAATTAACTTATCCAAGGCTGTACTCCACTTTGCTGCTTCTCTCATCTACTTTCCCAAGGGAAGTGAAACATGGCACCTCTCTGTCCACAGCAATGGAGCAATCACTTCTTGCCATCAGCACACAAAATTTGGTCCTGTTAGTTTTGGAACAACCCCAGGTAAGAGTTCAGCCCTTCAGGCTTCAAATAATTTAAGATCAGTGTCATTATATACCACATTTCACATTACATCTACATGTATTTACACAATTATACTACTATCATTAAAATGTAAAATAGAAAAGATTATATTCTACAATACATGACATGGGATTGTATCATATGATGCAATACACAAAATATGAAAAATACAGAGTATTGTATAATATATTCTCCATATTCACACTTTCCTTACTCAAATGTAGAGCAAGATAAAATGACATGCCCTTAATTTACATTTTAAAGAACCAAATCTAATAAAGGCTACTTTTAATTAAAGCTGGGTTGATAATTACTACAATCCTCATAGTATGGTTTAAGCTTGTACGTATGGCACACTGCATTACAGCACAACTAATGCTGAAGCAGATACTGACAACACTCTGTATTGTACCGCTCAGTGACATTACTTGAGAAAACAGAAAACATAAGAACTGGCAGGTTGGGGAAAAGCCAAATTCACAATAACTAAGAATGAGTTCTCCTGTTTAACTTACATCTCCTTCAGAAATCAGTATTTTTACAAAAGCAAGTAACCTTCTCTAGTAGTTCAAGCAAATCTCTAGCCTATTATTTTGGCCACAAATAATGAATTTGAGCTGAGGGTTAATTACCTCCTTGTTAGAAATCTTGTACAGCTTTCTGCCTTATCACAGCAAGAGCAACGAATTTAAACATTCTTGGAAATTATTTTTCAATAAAAAAGGGCTAAGCTTCACATAATGTTCACAGTTTCTGTTCCATTCAGAGTATCTGACTCTTATCACTGACCTTAGTGGATGTGGACACTGACATAACTAGCACATAAACTTACAAACAATTTAAAGCAATCTGAACAAAACCACACTGAACTAGTATACTGAACAGAACAAAATTCCTTAGACTTGTTATATCAGAAAAAAAAAAAGGGGAAAAAAAAAAAAAAAAGGAATGAAACAGAAAGAACAATTCAGCCTCAAGGGGAGAAAGCATGACTCTCGCTATCTCTCCTCTCAAATAGTAAATCAATGTACTATAGACTAAATTACATCTCCTGAAGGATAGGAAAGGTATCAGATCTAATTCTGTAAGTAATACTTTCCCATAAGAAGCACCATCATATATTTCACACTTTCTCTATCATATATATGATGCATAGTTTTTCACACAGTGAATTAGAGAAGGACAGAACTACCCTTCCTTCACAGCTGACAAGAGCCGCCTACAGAGGCTGAGGATTCATTTCTGTTTTGCAATTGCTTTGTCAATTCCCCTTTCCCTAGCAAGTGATCCCAGCTGTTTGGCTTCCCTACCCTCCAGTTGGTGACTGTTGGCCCCATTGTCTCAGCATTGGAGCATCCAGGTGATGACGTGCTCCCCTGGAAGATGGCCAAAACTTTTTCCCATATTCCACAGCTCAGTCAAGGACAGGAATTGAGAAATTACCTGTTGTTCTCCCTCTTTCTCTATTTCTTGTGCTAATTCCTCTCATCCCTATCATTCAGGTGTCACCCCCCTTTATTTCTGGCATTGAGTCTTCATCTTCCTTCACTATACAAGCTGCTTTTCATACTTTTAATTTGCTTTTACTATTGCTTATAGGGGCAACTGATAGGGTTGGTCCCTGGGTTTCACTACAGTGCCTACTACTAGGGTTGGAAAGGCTGCAGTGTCTTTCACCAGGGTTGGAGTGGCTGCTGTGCTCAGAGTAGCTGCACTGCCTGTTGTTTCACTATCAGATCCTTTTTCCCCTTGACAGTACTGGATAATGAGCAGAGCTCTGTTGGCACAGGCCAAGCCCCAGCTCACTGCAGTTATTTGTACCTCTCTGATATTGCCAGGATGACAGCACACCTTTTCAAACTGTTTTACCAGTTTTCCTGGATTTCACACTTGTTCAGAGGTGAAATTCCAAAGCACTGGAGGGGCCCACAGTTCTAGTTATTTGCCTATACTACCTCACACACCCTGCCACTTGCAACTGTCCAGCCTCAGGGAAGATCTCTTGGTGGTATTCTTAGATCGTTGTTTAACCTTAGACAAGACCTGAATCATATTCAACAAAACAATGGTTCCCAGCAAAAGGAGCGTGCTGGTTTCAAGAGTACTCAAAGGATGTTAAAAATCTTTAAAATTCTCAAATGCCATTGAAAATAGCCTGGTGGGGGAGGGAAAGGTGCAGGAGGATGTCTCTTCCATACGCTGGCCCTAGAACAGGGTAAACAAAGAGGTGTAATTGCTAGCAATCCCCATTACATGCCTTCAAAAGTATAGAGGTGATGGCAATGCTGAGAACACATACCATATCAGTTTTATGATCAATAATTCTGTTGTCTCACAAGCCATTATCATAAAGCACTGTCATGGGTTCAGCAGTAGCAGTCATTTTTCCCCTTCTTGGTAGCTGGTGCAGTGCTGTGGTTTTGACTTTCGACCTGGGAACAGCACTGATAACACCAATGTTTTTAGTTATGGCTTAGTGATGTTTGGTCTGGCCAAGGACTTTCGGAG
>JAOEHY010017170.1:14935-39399 GCA_025447955.1 Psilopsiagon aurifrons
TCCAGGAGCAGAGGGAAGAAAAAGGGGGAAGTGAGTGAACAAACTGCGTGGCTGATTTATGGCTTAAACCTCGACAAGCACAACAAAACGATAACCTTAGCCCAGGCCCCAAAGCTGATAAACGCTAAACGAGCAAATACTGACTGCAAGTAAGGTGTGACATAACGAAACTCTGAGACCAAGAGCAACAACTCCAAGGGCAAATATATCAACATTGTAATGAATTACTATTAATTCAAAACAATGAATGCTTACCACAAATTCGTTTTGACGCACTCTGGTCAGATCTGTAGTTATCTGAACCCTTTGTGCTCTTTGTTGGGCACCAAAAAGGACTGTCATGGTTTAAGCCCAGACAATAACTCAGAACCATGCAGTCGCTCGCTCAGTGCCCACTTTCCCCTGCTGTGGGCAGGATGTGGTGAAGAATCAATAGAATGTAAACCTCAAAGACTGACATAAGAACAGTCCAGTAAATAAGGTACCATTCAAAACCACTACTACTACTACTACCACTAATACCAATAAAAATAATAAGGGCAATAGCAAGGGAAGAGAATATAAAACTAAAAAGGAAAGGGAAAAAAAAAAGCAATAAACACAAGTGATGCACAATACAATTGCTCACCACTTCCTGACCAATACCCAGCCCGACCCAAGTAGCAATCTGCCCTTCTGGGTGACTCCCCCCAGTTCATATACTGGGGATGACATTCTGATGTATGGAACACCCATTTGGCTAGTTTGAGTCAGGTGTCCTGTTCCTGCTTCCTTCCGGATTCTTATGCCCCTCCTCACTGGCAGGGGGTAAGTCCCTGATCAGGGTAAGCATTACTTAGCAACAACTAAAACATCGATGTGTTACTGGCATTGTTGTCAGACTAAAACTGAAACACAGGACTGCACCGGCTATTAAGAAAAATAACTGTTGCAGCTGCACTCAGGACAACTACAAATTAAGAGACTAACTATTTTATTCTCGGTATATTAAACTTCGAAGTCTGTTTGAAGTGTATTTAACCTACAAGGTCCATTTGAGCTTACATGAATAAGAATAAATGTATTAATGAATTTGGTTGAAAGCTTGAATTACAATTCTCAACTGTATGCTTCATCAAAAGACCTTTGCTGGTCTTATCTTTCATACTGCATTTTACCTAAGCTGCCACCTCTTTTTTCATCAACTTCTCTCTCCTTAAACATACCTTAAAAGCTTCAAATATTTTTTTTTTTTTTTTTTTTTCTCTCCACACCTAGAACTTACGTCAGCAGCTTGGCTTTATAATGCCTGTTGCTCACAAGAAGGACTGATAAGTGACTCTTGATAGCACAGGGTAATTTCCTTCAGAATTGTCAAACTTTGCAGAAGTGCCCTTGTGCGGTAAGGTAGGTGAGCGTCTGTAGCAGCAGCTCTCCTTCCAGTACCACAGAACTGCTACTGCTGAGAGTGGCATATTTGCGGTGAGGTGTGAGAGAACAGAGCCCCAACAACAGTTAAAAATGTACATTATTCACATTCCAAATATGTATGTGAAAAGTGGTAACATGGAAAACAGGTAACAAGATCGGTGGCTTGGATAAAAAAAAAGAGATTGAGTGCCATAAAATAATAATTGAGGTAACAGCAATAAGAAAGTTTGCAATAAGAAAGTCTTCAGGAGGTTCATGTTTATCTCAAAAAACACGTTCCTTATTTCCCACATTTTAGGATCTTGACCCAAGAGGGCAAAATAATACTACCATGGCTTTTTTCCTTTCTCAGTGCAACACATTTAGAATAAATATAGGCAACTTAGGTGGTCAGCAGGAAAATATATTACAGAAAAAATATTTTTATGTTCAGTGAGGACCATAAAGGAGAGGCTGAATCTTCCAGCTAGTCATGTTTAACGGTATGTTCTTTATACAATAACAAATAAGGCACCAAGAGGTAACTGTTACGGAGTCTAAGCAGAAAATACTGTTGGGCTGTGCTGATGGCATTTGAAAGGATTGCATCCTAGGCAGTCAGTAAAAAGGCACTAAAGAAGACACTGATAGCCTGCAGTTTTAAACTTCATCTTCTAGAAGCAATTACAGAACTGATGAATTATAGAACCAGTCTCAGACGCAGAAACTCCAATCTATGATACACATTATTTAGAGGAATAAGAAATAGATCAGACTGTCAGTTCTTAACAGTAAGGCTCCTCTGAACTCTGGTTTCCAAAAACATTACATTGAACTGCAGCTTTAGAAAGTGACAGATATGTTCACTGAGGGAAAAAAACTTGAACAGAAACATACAAAGTGCTACTGAAAAATGCCTCACTTGAACCAATCTTAATGGAACAGAAAATGCTTGCAGTATGTGACAACCCATTTCCAACATGATCCTACTGAGAAGAAACTTAGCAATTTTTACAGGCTACACAGATCAGAAGGCTTGTCTTGAGGACAAAAGGACTTGAGTGATGATGACTTCTTAATGCTGAACTTAAAAAAACACCTGAACAAACATCATGCTGAACAACAAAATTACATCTCAAGAACTTGTTACCAAGATTAAAGCTTCTTGCTACTTGTAGGAAGTTAATAAAGTCTAATCTTGCCCTGGTTCTAACATAGTTTCAGAGGCAAATCACTATTATGCATTTCTGGGCAACTGCAGCCGCACGCCCAGATTTAAGAGAATCCCTTGTCGGTGACTTGTCCACAAGAATTAGCAGGACTGTTTTTAAATCAGGTGCGAACACAATGGGATTTATGCCTACACTGTAGCTGGACAAGTACCATTACAGACATAACTGCTTGTAAACTGTATGACTTCACTTCTGCTGGGAACAAACGAGAAAGAAGAAGGAATCTCAATTCCCTCTCTTTCCTGTTCTGAACCTGGCTGTGAAAGAAGGTGATAGGAATGGAGGAAAATATGAAATATTATGAAAATTATGAAAAACAGCAATTTATTTTTTTTCTCAAGGGCTCAGAATCTTATTTTCTATAAAACTACTTTTATATTGCGCCAGCCTGAAACATAACAGGCTTTCTGAGGCTCAGATCTTCACAGTTACACAGTATGCTATGCTACCCTTCAGTAATTGACTGAAACCCAAGAGATGCAGGCTACATTACTTCATGCTAACTCCATGCTGCCATGCTTCCTGCACCTCTAGTATCTAAGCTCCTTCATGCAACTCTTACCCTGAAATACTGAAAAACCCATACACCAATGTATTTGAATGGAATAGAAACATCATTACTGTAGTTTTGCAATATATATTACATTGCTCTGCAAGAAATGTAATTTTGCAGTGTTGTAAATCCTCAGATGCTAAAAAAATAGCAATTCTACAGTTGTGTCAGAAGGGAATTCTTCCTCACATTTAAACTGCAGTAATATTAAGTAAGAGGATTACACTGTTATATTTAACATCGTTTTCAAGTATTTTTCTGTTACATTTTTTCCTAACTGATGAGTTACCAAAATAACAATAGAGCCATTAATATTCAAGAAGCAGTATTTCAAAATAATGAAATATCATTAAAATGATATTGTTTACTGATTGTCTAAAATCACCAGATTCTTTAACCCACTCAATGGAAAATAACAAAAATAAATAACAAATAAAGTAAAATGCCAAACCAACAGAGAAGTAACATGTAATAGTTACTATACTACTACCAGTCAAAATGTGCAACATCTATATCCCTACTAATTTGGAAAATCAGTAGAAACACCAGGTTCCCTTGATGTAATTTAAGGCATGATCAGAAGATGCAAGGACTGCACATAACAATCACAGGGGAATCTGTAGAATTCCATTAAAGGGAAAGAAGAATACCATTCTTGTAGCAGATGAAGATGCTCACACGTAAATTTAAGCTCAGATGTGCTTAAACTTCTGAAAAAAATAAAAAAGATGTCAAAAGAGGAAATAAGGGCAGCCAAAAGAGAGAAACTTAAGAAGGGGAAGGGGGAATCTCTTATTGCTCTTTAAGCAAAGACTACCTACAGTAGCAGTGCTACAAAACAAGCTACCCACCACAGCTACCCACAGGCCAGAAGGGATGTGAGGTTCTCTGTTTAAAGAATTCTGTGTTTATGATTAAGAAACAGCGCACTGGAGAAAGCAAAGGACCTTCTTTTAACCTGATTTTCTCAAGAAAGACAATAAAAGACAAAAAAGGTATGGACAGTCAGCAGACTGTAAAAGAGGGAGCACAAGATCAGAGTTAAGTCTAAGTGGTGCAGAAAACCACCTCTTTTCTCAGACTGCCTTCCAGATAACGAAGACAAAAGTAAGTCAAAAATCCACCTCTTTAGTGCCTGATTTCAAGCACTGCCTAGGGACCTTGCAGAACACTAACCTTCTCATTACCTTCCAAACAGGCAGACTACTGTTGTATAGCAAGATGCCACTGCGGAGGAAGCTCTGAAGCAAAGTCACTACAATTACTCAAAAGTTTTCTTCTGAATAACAGAAAAATAGTATGCAAGAAAGAAAAATTACTTCCCCATAATCCATCACCATTCCAAATGATATAACATCACAAGAAAAAACCAAACAAAAAAAAAACCAAAACCAAAACAAACCCCAACAAATTACCAATCACTCTTCAGTACGACACATTGAAAATGGAAATACATACACAGTGAAGAAAACTAACGTGTCACCAGCCTTTATATACTACACTTCTGTACAAAAGAGAATAGAATTAATTCTGGTTAGTCTTCAGCCCTATCAATTTCCATTTTTCCTCTGCAAATGTTGAACTGCCTTAAAGCCAGTAATAATAAAAATATGAAATCACTGCTGCAAAGATACTATAAATCAATTACGTTAAATAATGGAACCTATTGCTCACATAGTTTATGGTTTTGAAAAATTATGCTATTTTTCACATTTATAATAAATGTGGCAGTCAGTCATGCAACTTAGTAATAAAACCTGCTAAAAATGCTACTAATGCTTATTAATATTTAAAGCAACCCCTCGATGAACATAATGACTAATTGCAATGGAATAGAAATATTTCAAGCAAAGAAATGCTTAAAAACAATTAACCCTTTAATTTCTATATAAGTATTTGTAAGGATAAAGCAAGGAAAATTTGTCTTAGAATAGATGTCACTAACACTGCTCAGAGAAATACCACAGGCACAGCTGTAGCACAATTATTTATACAACAGCAGCAGCAGGCGAGATTATAATTGCAAAACCAAGTTCAAGGGAAAGCGTACACTAAAATTTTGAAACAGATCAAACAGCAATTCTTGTGATAGTTATTATTAATCTTAGTTACTAGACAAAACTTTCTGTTTACCAAGGCAGGAATTAGAAAATACATATTTACTTCTGGGACAGACAAAAGAAATGGCTTTACACACTCTGAGGACAGCTAGACAGACTTAGTACTGGTCTCTTCTGGGAGGGGCTGCTGTAAATATGCAAATATTCAGAGATCTTCAGAGATCTTTCATTAGGAGAGTTAACGAATAATTTCTATGAACACTACAGCCAGCATGAGATATAAAATAAGAAACTAATTTTGCAAATCAATTCACATCTGTATTCTTATTCTGTGAACTACATTTCTAATATAGCATCATATAATTTATTGCCTTAGTGCTTGAACTGGAAGACTGGACTGCTGAAGCAGAAGTTGAGTCACACTGGACCGAGTATTACTCCATGGGAAACACCACTGACTACAAGCTTCCAACTGGATTCTACTAAGCTGATCATGCCTCTATGAGCATTGACATCCAGCCAGTTTTTCATCCACCTCACTGTCCATTCATCTATCCCACAATTCCTAAGCTTACCTACAAGGATATTATGGGACACAGTTTCAAAAGTCTTTCTGAAGTTGGGGTAGACAACATCCACTTCTTCCCTTGTCGACTCATCCTGCTGCATCATCCTAGAAGGCTACCAGATTGATCAAGCACCTTCGGTGAATCCATGCTGACTATTCTTGATAACCTCCTTTTTTTCTACATGCTTGGTGATGACTTCCAGAATGACCTGTTCCATCACCTTTCCAGGGATGGAGATGAGGCTGATTGGCTGATCATCTCCCAGGACCTCCTTCCTGCCCTTTCTGTAGATGGGAGGAACATTGGCCTTCCTCTGGTCATTGGGCACCTCTTCCACTCTCCATGATTTTTCAGCAATGATGGAAAGCGGCAGAGCAACATCTGCCAGCTCCCTAAATATCTTTGGGTGCATCCCATCAGGGCCCATAGATTCATGAGTCTGTCTAGCCTATTCCTAACCCACCCCCCTTTGACCAGGGTAAGTCTTCCTTTCTCTGGCATTCTTCTTGTACCTCTGAGGTCTGGGACTCCTGAGGGCCATTCTTAGTGCTAAAGATTGACACAATGAAGGCATTCAGTAATTCTGCATTTTCTGTGTCTTCTGTTACCAGGACATTCATCGGATTCAACAGTGGTCCCACATTTTCCCTTATCTTCCTTTCGCTGATGAAATACTTGTAGAAGCCCTTCTTGCTGTCCCTGCTGTCCTTTGCCAAGCTCAATTCTAAGTGTGCTCTGGCCTTCCTCATCACATCCCTGAATACCCTGACATTGTTCCTACAGTCCTCCCACTTGTCCTGTCCTTTTTTCCACATCCCATAGATTTCTTACTTGCATTTGAGATTTACTAAGTTCTCCCTGATCATCATCATTCTCCATTAAATATATTTATCTTTAATTAAAACAGAAGTTAATTTAATAAGTCTTATTTAAAAAAATAAAACTAACCTAACACAGCCAGAGCACAACTTAAGGTTTGGAATTTTGTTTTCTTTAGCTGAAGGAAAAATTCATTTTTCATCTGCCATTACTGTATACTAACCTAATTTGCCAAAGTCTTCAGCTGGACTTAAAATTTGTGGGCCCACTCTCAAGCATGGATTAAAATTAAAGGCGATAGAAAATCCATATTCTAAATATCTTTCCATGATAAATTATTATTCTTTTTTAAACCTAATTAAATAGCACTTGTAGTAGTAGTTACACAGTATCGCACTACTGTGATTATGAAATCACACTGGAAATATTTCTATTTCAACATCAAGGCACATGCTATTTAGTAAAAGACAAATATTTTATTTTCAGTTTGAAGTATCTCCTCTAGCTCAAGGTGTCTCCAGTTTTTAAGATTAAAATAATTTCTGTTTGTCTGAATTTCCTCTATCCTTTATCCAAGGATGTCATAGATTTCTGGAAAATGGTTTGCTCTGGATCTGTGTTTTCCGGCCAAACTTCATCATCTTCTCCTGGCAGAAGTTCTGCACTCTTTAGGGGTATCCAATGTCCTCCAGAGAGTGCGAGCACAAGACATGCATTACAAGAAATTCATTCTGTGAAAAACAAGGTTTTAAGGGGAAAAAATCACATAGCATTTCAAAACTCAATGAGGGGTTATTTTTGGTGGGGTTTTTTTCCCTCATTTAATGATTATTTTTGGTTAATATTTCAGGGCAACCACGTAATATTTTGGTTAATATTTCAGTGAACCACATCCAGGAAGCAGCCATCAACATAGAAGAAATTCCTTTCATCTGATCCTGCTCTCTCCTGTGTCAGTGTTTCTATACGTACAATTTAGGAACAACTAAAATTTGTTACTTCTCATGCATCACTACTCAATAGTTGCCTTCAAGCATCATGAATCAACTTCAATGCTGTGTCTTCCTTCCTGCCCCCCCCCTTCCTCCCCTTCAGATACACACACACCACTTTTCACCATCACACAAGCCATGCACTTCTCACAAGACACAGATGTAAGATTGTGACTTAAAAAGTCATTGCTTTACAATGTAATTATCTAAAAAATGTATCTGGTTGATACATTCACATATTAAGAACTTCACAAAACACATCACGCATGAGGCTCAAATAACAAATGTAAGTCTTCCTAAAAAGAAACATAAGACAAACTGTGCAAGACAGAAGCATCTCTAAATGTAGAAAACCAAAAACCATGCATTCTGCCATCTTCTGGAAAGTTTCAGATTGAAAGAGCATTTTAAATAACAACAGTAGAGATAGCAGGCAACAGGCTAAAAACTTTTGCTAGAAGAGAAATGAAGTTCTGGAGGAAAACCAAGTATGTTACAAACAAATGTGACTTCTGCAAGTCTTGATAAGCAGCATCAAGGGCCAGGTTTAAAGCTCATGTCATACTGAATTGGCGTAGTTAACCTGTTGTTTTAAATAGTTCCTTCTGCATTTTACCCTTCTGGAAAAAAAAATACTCCAGAGTCTTCTGCCCCATACCTTCCAGAAGGCTGCTACACAGTTTCCCACCTTTCATCTCCCCTCCTTCCTCCACTTTTCTGGGCATTAGGACACACATTTCAACACCAGAAGCTGTCACTTCCAATCTCAGTGATCACTTACCCTGGGACAACATAGCTGTACAGAGATCTGTGCCAACTAACAATGTTCACAACAAGGACAAGGTGTGTACTTGGGTGAATTGCTTTTGCATGAGGCTTCAATCAGCCGGTTTCCAGAAATACACTTTCTGAATCAGATACAAAAAAGAGTATTAACACACAGTGATATTGAGGTTAGAAGTGCCTAAATCCTGGACTTCTGTCATCACACAGTACAAGTTTTCCCAAATTACCCTCTAAAGTTCCCTGAACAATTCATGACAGGGCACAGAGCTTAAAAAAATGTAAAATAAACCCTGCAACATCTAAAGTATCCTTGCCATCTCCCTGTATCAGTATGCTAAGTCAGCCAAATGAAATGCCTGAGAGGATATGCCTGTTTCCCAGGACTTTGGGTCGCAAGTGAGATGTTATTGTTAACATCAAATAGAAAACTGATGAGCACAAAGAGAGATCACAGCTCTGTGGCTGTGATAGAGATACCCACTTAAGTAGATAGAGATGTTAGCTCTACCTGTGCTTTTCTGATGGGTTGAGCATTAAAACTAACGTAATTTGCAGTACTAAAACATCATTAAATTCAAAAAGCCTCAGACATGAAAAACATCTACTAAGGCTGCCAAAATAAATGCTTCTTGACATGAATAACAATAAAGCCATGAACATCGTGTGCTTATGATGGTCTAATAACCTAAGAGGATAGGTGAGAACACACATCTTAGCCTGATGCATCTAAAGTCATCCCACATAGAATCTGGAACTTAGTTTTTTTTGCTGAAAGTCAGTGTTTAGTGTTTAGGTCTCTGAAAAAGAAACCAACAGCTGTGAAACATCTGTTGTCAGACAAGCTATGAGTAGTTGTAAAGGCAAAGGACTTTAAAAGAAAAACATTGTTTTGTTTGTCCGGGACAGAAATCTCCACAAAATCTCTGCAACATGTAAAGATTCTGCTTGTTTCCATAAAAAGCTGTGTTGTAACAAAGAAGAACACAACAGTTTTATACTGCATACAGGCAAGATAAGCATAAAATCCACAACTAAAAAATAAAGAAATATGAATATTCTAAAATAAGCACTTGAAGAGCAATTGTGGTTTGACAAGATTACCAAGAATTATATGACTAGTTGATTACACATTTTTGTCCTAATCTAGCTCATACATTTGCTTAATGCAGGACTAAATGTTTCAAAATATTGACCTCTTACTATTCAACATCATGAATGTCAAAGCTAAATATCACACTTAAAAAATTCAAGCTGGGTTCTGATTACTGCACCCCATGTTCAGTAAACTGACCTCTGACACAGCTTGAACATGAGGAAACAGCACATGCTAACTGAAACTTTTGGATCAAGGTACACTGACTTCCAATTTTTCATATAGCCTGTGATTTAAGGTGCATATTGTCTGGAAGCTACTGCATAACTTTGTAAAAGGCCACAGAAAACCAGCCTATTATGTGGGCTGCTGGTAAAGCAGTAACTTATAAAGATGACTGTGACAGCGTAAGTGGCCAACTGTCACAGTACCTGTGCACTTCTAAGACGACACGTGCCATATGGATGAGTCACACAATCTGCACTGTGCTTTGCTTAGTGATTCCTGAAGGCTGAAAGATCTTTAGTTGATGTCTTTCCTGAATATACCCAAATTATGTAAGGGATTAGATAATTCTACTTCCCAGATTCCAATGGATTTAGAACTGAATTACAGGCTGGTGAGCATAGATCATTCCATCTTTGAGCAAGAGACGTGTTTGATCGGCATTTGAAGGGGAAAGCCCGCAAGCTTTGAAGAGCAGATCATAAACCTGGCATTTAATACTACTGAAATCCATCTAAAATTTCAACAGTGTACCTGCTTCTGTCTTTGTATAATCCTGAGATTTGACAAATCCTATGTATGGCAATAATGCTCCTTCTCTTCCTGTTATATCAAAGACTCAAGACACCAGAAATCGGAGTTGCTCCATGGAAGTAACAGCAAAAGTACAGAAGTGCTTTTCTAAAGCCAAAACATTTATTTCACAAAGTTAGTCACTACTTGATAGCACAGGCAGATATTCAGTTTTCCTATCATTATTTGGGGGTTAACCTATCACTTCCAAGATTGTCAGAACAGAATTCTAGCGTCATAAGCACCTGCAGTATATTTACAGTATGCTATAGTAGCCATTTTTTTAAAAAGTATTATTACTTCTATATTGTACATCTACTTATTAAAGTGAGAAGAGATTAAAGACAATTTACAAAACTTCAGATATGTCTACATAAAATTATCCTGATAATAGCGTAATTGTTCCAATCTGCATAGCTTATTTTCATGCACAAAAATGGAATCTTTTGCTGCCATCTCAATTAAGAGTACCCAGATCTACTGGCATCCAACACTGTTACAGTCTCTTGAAAGATGGCATTGTTACTTTTCTCTAGTCAGTTATCAATTATGGTTAGTAAACAAAAACTTACTGTTGTACTTTTTACCAGTTATAACAGGGCAGTATTTTGGAATAAATCGCTACTAAGCAAGATCAGTAAGGAACATGCTCATTCCCTTCTTCCCCAGGAAACTTCCTCTTGCCAGTTTACCAGTTTCTCTTGCCAATTACCAGTTTACTTAATTTTTTCTACAGATAACAGGGCAATGACTACACCTTACAGCTCAGCAATAAAACAATAAAAGTGTACCCATTTGTTTTCCTCTGTTTTTTCTTTAAAGATTTTAGTCCTATATTCTTGCTAAAACCCAGACACTGGACACAACCACAAATACTCAACAGATTTGTTGAGACACATTAATTCAGCTAAGTGGCAAGCTGCCCTCCTCAGAATGGGCACAAGCTATAGATACTTAAGGGGTCAACTTTCCTCTACAGTCAACAGCAACAAGTACATTTCCAGTCAAGGATACGTGGAACAGGCATCCCTTCTCTACTAAAGCCAGTGATTGCAAATAAAATGCCTGCCTTAGTTTCATCTTGTAGTCTAACATAACAAACAATTAAGTGTGGAGTTACTGGGCCTCTGACTAAAACATCAATAATGTGAAATAAATTCTCTGCGCGCTGTACCAGCAATGAGCCCGCTAACTACTGCTTTAGTTTTTTGCAGTTTTCTGAAGAAAAATTTAATCCCATGAAGACTTAAACCCCACCCTCTCCTACAGGTATACAGTTCAGCGAAATCCCAGATCATATATACTTGCCTTCTATGACCACTGCATACTTGTCACATTTACATCTGATTTTCCAAGGGCAAAATGTTATGTCCTACTCAGCTTAATAATGTTGGCACTGCTAGAAATGTAGCGCCTACCACTTTGTCAGTTTTTGGGCAGGCAACAAATATTTCCATAGGCTTTCTTGTGTTATATACATATCATCTGGTTTTTGACCTGATATTGCTGCAAGAAACTACCAGATCCACCAAATCATGTTAAGGATAAAATATACTCTACTTTTCACCATGGGAATGTCCAGATTTACTTCAGAAGCCTGAAGCATTAATCAACCCCTCAGTCAACAAACACAGCCTTGCAAGCTTTTTGTAAACAATTGTGTAGGCTACCACAAGTTACAGTAAACATGTTAAGCACGTGCTGTATACAATGTGCCACCATTTACCCTGTACTTCTGTAGGCTACTTACATTAATACAGTCAGATTACAGACTAGCAGTGGTTTTCTTCAGTGGTAACAGAGAAAAGAGAATATGATCACAATTGTCAAAAGGGATCTTTATAAGTCAGTGCAGTACAGGACTTCATACACAGCTGAAGCCTGCAAAACACAGACTATAAATACCAGCTTTTCAAAATTTTTCTCCAGGATGTCACTGTTCAGTTCATGTGCTTCTTTGGGAAACAAACCACATATTCCCCTTTGGTTGGTTTTGGGGCTTTTTTTTTTTTTTTTTTTAGACTTGTCTTTTTATTTTTCATCTTTCACCACTTTAAATCAACTTGCTTTGTGGAATATGGCTGTACAAAGCCTTCTGTAATTTTGTAGAAGCCTTCAGGGGGCACATTTACATATACAACCTGGGAAGAATACAGGCATGTTGTCCGGGAAGCTAGGGACCAGGCTAGGAAAGCTAGGGCCACTTAGAATTAGTATTTGAAGGGGGCCTATAGGGATGCTGGGGAGGGACTCTTCATTAGGCACTATAGTGAGAGGATAAGGAGTAATGGGTTCAAACTTAAACAGGGGAAGTTTAGATTGGATATGAGGAAAAAATCCTTTAGTGTAAGGGTGGTGAGGCACTGGAATGGGTTGCCCAGGGAAGTTGTGAATGCTCCATCCCTGGTGGCGTTCAGGGCCAGGTCGGACAGAGCCTTGGGTGGCATGGTTTAGTGGGAATGTCCCTGCCCATGGCAGGGGGTTGGAACTAGATGATCTTAAGGTCCTTTCCAAACTGAACTATTCTATGATTCTATGAAACACCAGCAGGTTAACATGACTATCATTAGTATCACATAGCAGATTAAAAGCCACCACCTGTTTATTATCACCTAAGCAAAGCACTAAGTGTTCACACAGGAATGTTGAGAAAAAATATTTAGGAAAAAAGGAAAACAAGCATGTGTTTTGAGGGAGCAGCAGCTTTTCAGGGCTCCAAAGAATATTTGCACTTCCCCTTTCTGAAGTGTTTTCATTAAAACATCTTTTTGTATACTTAACTAACTTAAAATTAACAAGGAAAGAACAAAATCCAGAATTTGCATTTACTTTTCTAACAGTTTTGCACATCCTCACTGAAGAAGGTAGTTAGAAACCAGCTCTGTATCAGCATATTATGCAAAAAAAACCCAAGGCTGTCGGTCTGTTATTTGTTCAGGTCCAGAAAGCCCAAGTTCTCCAAGCAACTCAACAGGCAAGTTCAGCACAGGCAGAAACAAAGGGGAAGACACATCTCTTCAGTTATGGTTGCTCCAGGCCTTGCAAACATCACATGCAGGTGACTGTAAGCAGTGCAATCACTGATGTTTAGCGAGGCAGCTATTTTACTTGCAACTATATTATAAATCAGTGCCTCTTTCTGTTGCCTTAGCTTTTCCTGGTAAATCTGAGCTGTTCCAATGCTAATTTTATGATTTTATGAAGGTCAAACAAAATCTTTACTCGCTTCTGCGGAAGCTTGAACAGGCTAACTTCTAATACTCTGTCAGAATGTTTAACTTCACTGTCAAGTGGGAGCTGGATTAGAGCACTGGAGCATGACAATACCATTCTCAGTTTTATGTTAATGGATTCTGTTGGTCTTGAACTGACCTCAAAAAAACCTTAAAATCATTCTATGCAACTCTCCTTCTGAGAAACGTAACTAATTACTTCTGCCATTTACAAAATTACACTGTACAATTCTCTGGTCAATTACACTACAAAGTATGCCTGCTTACTTAACAACAGCCACAGTCCAACTACTCATTCAGATACATGCAGATTTTTGGTAGAGAAAATCAACATACCCCCTATTTACTTAAAGAAGAGGATTTCCTGTTACTGCAATTAAAATTTTTGGAAAGCACATTTCAAAGACATTACATACTGATCAGTGGAACATACAGGATATTGTAGACAGAGCATGAAAATACATGGATACCTATACAGATGTTGGAAAACAAATATATGTTTATCTGTGTGTACATATGCTTATATTGCATTTGCTTGGGCTAAATTGTTCAGTGCTTTGTAGAGAAAGGGCAGCATCAGAGACTTGTAGCATTAAAGTAATAATTTCATTCCTTCTCACACATATAAATCTGAACCTACTCGTACATAGCTATGCTGAATTTTCAAAGTTAAAAGAATCACAAAAGCAATATACTTTTAAAGGTCAGTTATAATTCTCATCTAACACACACATGGAGACGTGGACAGTGGGACTGAGTGCAGCCTCAGCAAGTCTGCTGACACCACTAAGCTGTCTGGTACAGTAGACAGGTTGCAGGGAAGGGATGACATCCAGAGGGTGCTTGACAGGCTCGTGAGGAGGGCTTGAACAAAGCAAAGTGAAAGGTCCTGCACCTTTCCCAAGCCCAAATACAGAGACTGGATTGAGAGCAACCCTGAGAACTATTTGGGGGTGTTGGTTGACAAGAAGTTAAATATGAGCCTGCAGTGTGCACCTGCAATCCAGAAAGCCAACCATATACTGGACTGCATTGAAGTGAGCGAGACCAGCAGGTGGAGAGAAGTGATTCTAAGCATCTACTTCACTCTAGTGAGACCCCAACTGGAGTACTACATTCAGCTCTGGGGCCCCAAAATAAGAGGCTCATGGACCTGCTTGAGTGAGTCCAGAAGAAGGTCACAGAGATGACAGAACACTGAAGCACCTCTCCTATGAAGACAGGCTAAGACAGCTGGGCTTCGGAGACCTTATAGCAGCCTTCCAAAACATAAAGGAGGCCCACAAGAAAGCTGGAGAGGAACCAAAAGAGAAATTTAAATTAGACATTCAGAAAAAATTCTTCACTATGAGGCTGGTGAGACACTGGAACAGGTTGACCAGAGATGTGGCTGCCCCATCCTTGGAACTGTTCCAACACCAGGATGGATGGAGCTTTGACCAACCTGGTCTAGTGGAAGGTGTCCCTGCCCATGGCAAGGGGGTTGGAACAAGATCTTTAAGGTCCCTTCCAACCCAAACCATTCCATGATTCTGATATACCTATCACCATATTGAGTACCACAGACTGCTGAGTGGTCAGTGGTAATCTTTTTTTTTTTTTTTCCCCCCCTAGTCTTGAAGAAAAAAGTCTTAATAGGAATTTTTTACTTCATAAACTGGGGTTTTTTTAAGTCTTTCTTCACTTTCAGATAACATTTCTTTTGCAAGCTACAGCTGAGAGGCACTTTACAAACCTGTCAAGTGTTGCAGGTACCTACTGATACAATATTCTATTTTGAATTTTCCATCCCATTTCTTATCAACAGAAAAAAATGGCAATTTCAGGGCTCAGAGCTGCCCATAAAATAGGGCCTGAGAAATTCTTTGTTTAAAGATCATAAAAATATTCATGCTATGCTCTTGAATCATCTGACATAAACGCAAACTAGCGACTGCAGGTCATGACATCCATATGGCCTGGGATTTCTCTCATGTGACACAAAGCAGCTGGAATCAGGGATTTTGGCCACAAGTCTGACTACCCTGCAAACAAGAAAGGATAATAGCCTGCCTTTAAGTACCTAATTAAAAAGCCCAAACAAACCATCAGCTGCCAGCTAACCACAGGACTGACTACTCATTTACTCTGCTTGTGTGTGTGTGATCTCTTTGTACTGCATTACACCACTACTCCTCTTTTACTCTGTGGGCATCCTTTACTCTGTTTCACTTCTCTGTATTGCTTTACACTACCACTCCCCTGTTGCTCTCTAAATCTGCAGTAATGCACCCTACAAAACACTCAAGCTCCAAAGCAAAATCCCAAACATCCTAGCAGTAGCAGGAATTATAAAGTGCTTGTGCTTTGGAAAGACAAGGCTTCAGTGAAGGGAAATACATCTAATCTTCCCAAACAATTGCTATTATTTGAACTCCCTAATGCCATATTAGGACTGACGCTATCACAACTGTAACAGCATCAGCAGAAGTATTACAGTAATCTGATCTTTTGTATAAGATCGGCTAGAAAAATTTTACTGTAATCTTAATTTCTGTTGCTGTTTATAGTCATTATGTGTATAGGTGTTGCATAATATAAAGATATCTAGTTTCCAGTCAAAAAATACATTGCCTGCCTAGGCAAGTGGTCAAAATGTTTTGGTTTTCCTCTGTCTAGGCATGATTTAAGATCTCATTTTGAATCTGAGTTCATACAGTTGGTTTTTTTAGGTTGTGATAGTTATTCAATGGTGCATTTCACTAACTTTTCATCAGCTACACTTCCTGTGTAGGTATTCATCAACTGCAAAGAGATAATTTGGGTTTTTTTTGTTTTCATTCTGTTCATGGATCTCAGATATACAAATGAACTGAAACTATAGAAATCACATAATTTCACCCACTGAAACACTTTCTGCAATAACAAAAGTAAAATCAGCCTTATTCTCAAGTATTGGCTTTTCCAACTGAAGGCCACATGAATCAGGAGTATAATAACAACTATACAGAAAATATGAATTTAATATGAATTTAACGTGAAATCCTCTAAACGACACCAGCCTCAGGGGAAAAAAAAAAAAAAAAAAAAAAAAAGGTGTTGCTCAGGTCCATTTGGAAAAGAATCCAGGTGTTCACCATTTATCTTGTTTCACAGATTCCATAAAAAATTTGCTCAGCTGGCAGACAAAAAGCTTCCTAACTGAAAGTACTGTAAATTTAGACTAGGCTCAGAGCCAAGACAGACACTTTCTGTCTTGGGAATTACAACAAATAATAAAATCTGTTACCCACTCAGATGCACTTACAAAATAAACTCAAGACTGTTGGATCAGAAATTTTTTCTCCCAGCAAAGAGAAGGCCCTCAAAATCCATGTCCCATTTCTCCATCCTAACACTGCGTTCAGAGTTCTCCAATACGTTTTCAGGCCATGTGGTATTCTTTGATCTTTCAGGCAGATGTAAATCCTGTATTACAGAGAGCATTGCCATTAGTGGATTCAGTTCCCAACTCCCAGCAACTCTGAGCTTCTGTCTTGATTCAAAGCACAAAAATGGCAATCCTTGCAGTGCCATGTGCAACCCGAAAAATAACAGCCAGTCATGGAAGTATTCCACAGAAATAACAGAGAGACTGAGTGCATCTGCAAGTTTTGACTGACATTTGCCCTACTCAGTATTAAAATCACTACCAAACACAAGTAACATGTCTGATCACACACAAAGAGCAAGAATCCTCCATAGGTTAAAATGCAAAATGTTTTTTTAAAGAGAATTTTAATTAAGGGTATTCTCATTATTACTTTTCTTTCAAAATATTAATTCCCCTTGGTTTTGTGTGCAATAGAAACTATTACATTATTACCAGTGATTTACAATATGAAAATGAAGAAGGATCAAGAGTTTCTTGATCCACCCCTCATTTCACCTTAAAAGCTCAAAGATGGGAGGGAGAGTCCTACCTTGTACTACTACTGTTCTTGTTCTTTTACTTTTCCCATTTTCCTCCCAAGTACAACAGTAACTTTAACAAGAACATTACCAAATGTTCTGTCGAGCTTAGAGGTAGCATATAATCCATTAATTTGCGAGTTCCCCAACGTCTTTTGTCGGGACATAACTAATTGGGTTTTTACTGCTTTTTATTAGACCCCACTGCCACCTCATTTGTTTTCTCAACAGATCTCTTTTGCCTACAATTTAAAGTAATTCATTCTCTCTTTTGCATTGCAGCCAACTTTATATCACATCTCCTCCAGTCTCTCCCCAAATACATGGAGTGCAACAGCATTAGCTCATTGAGGCCTTAAGCAAATTTTTTCTCAAGCGTATTTCCTGCTAGTGCTTCCAACTAGTAACATGCTATCTTTGCTTCACTTATCTCTCCTTATACTGTTACACCTAAAGTTTTGAGCCTTTCAAGAGATCTGTAGGGTGTGTTGATCCCATCAGTCAGTACTTTGTGCTCAAACTAAAACTGCTTTTAACACATGGTTCCTCTAAATTTCAGTCAAACAACATTTAATTTTTCACTCATTTTATTATTAGGTTATTGAAGATATATCATGTTTCCTTTTTAAAGCATGCAGTCATAACCATGTTTAACTGTATAACTATGGCAAGAACAAACCAGAAAATTTCAGATAAATGATGTGGTTAACAAGGCACAGCATACTCATTGACACATCTTCATAAAATGTATAATTATATCCTGAACTGCATGCATTTGCAACACAGTAATTTATTACAGTATAACTCACAGCGGCAATTTTTAACAGCCTGTCAGCATCATTTACAGCTTGGGTAGGATTTCACATCAAGACGGATATCTGGTTTTGTCAGATTTTATTCCTCCTTAACATTATTTGCTGCTTTCCAGCTATCAGACGCCTCCACCAAAGATTTTAGGATATATGGCTTGACGACAGACCAAATTAAAAAGATTCCAAATACAAATTACAATTTTGGGTTCAACTATTTAGGCCTTAACCATAGCAAAAAATATTCAGTTTAATTAAAACCTGTCAGCGACAAGGTGCAATGTCCAAGGACAAAACCAGCTGGTTTTGACAGCTGTTTCTGACAGACAAAACCAGTCTGTTTTGTCCAGACAGCTTGTTTTTCGAATCATCCTTTATATTCACCCAGTGTTTTGTGTATAACTAACAATCTAGAAAATCATAAGCCAGTTAATGAAATACAGATAAAGGCTTAAGGGTCTCTACTATAATTCTGTCTTAATATCAGTCAAGATCCTTTTGCTAAGGAACTCCAAACATATTACGTTTGTCCTAATAAATAGAAGGCTCTCATGTCAGCTGAAGATTACCAATGGTGGAAGAAAGTAAACATTATAAAATAGCATCAGTTACTAAATACAAGCAGAAATCTTCCAGGAGAGAGTTTGTATCTAATTCAGTTATTTATTATCAGCAGTATTCAAGAAATTATGGCTACTTTTATAATATGAAGACTTGAAAATACACACAATTATGCTTATGCCAACATAAAAAATGCCTGCCCAATCTGCAGGCAGCCCTTTGAGCAGCTGCTGCCCTCAGTGGATGACGAGTACATGGAATACACACTCAGTTCCCTCAGCCGCCTGTGCAAGTGGACGGACACGGAGAGGGCCTGCAACCAGTTCCCACTGCAGCGATATAGCCTATGCAGATGGCCAACCTTCAACCACCCCTCAGCTGCCAGAGGTGGACCTGCAGGGACTAACTGCACACAGCCACAGGTACCAGCTCTGCACAGCAGCAGCGTGCAGCTCAGGGCATTCCAATGCCATCGTCCAGTGGGCTCACATCCCCAGAGATTCTTGGGAGCCAACCCTGCTGATTGCAGGTGAACTGAAGATTACATTTTGAGTGTCTTGTTTTCTCATTATAAAATCTTCTTCCAAGCACATACAACTGTCCAAAAAAATATAGCCCTTTGCCCTGCAGTACTAGTATATAGTTCTGCATCAACAGTAAGTTTTGAAAACATGCAGCATCAAACTCCACTGTGGAAAATGGTTTCACTAAAATGTCCCATGCCATATTTTGCCCCTCTTTCTATTCCTCTTTTCCTTTTACTAAAGTTTCAATCAAAATAATTAAAGGATTTAAAAAAAAATAAAAAAAATCTCACAAGAAAGTTTATGTCACAACATGCAGGGGAGAAGGAAGAAATGTACTCAATCATGTAATCAAAAAACATGGAACTGTCAAATATGCTGTCAAATCAGGATGGACCTCTGACTTCAGACACATGATGAAACAGAGTACAAGGCTACCATACCTATTATTTGCTGCCTGTTATATAAAAGCAAACCACAGTATACAGTTATGCTATTAAAGCCTGTCTTTATAGGCTACAAAACACATTCATAATGATTAGGAATATGCATTAGAAGAATTCATTATCTGTCATCCTAACCCATTTAGAGGATTGTTTGCATGTGTGGCAAGATTATTAGAAACAAGAGAATTCATGATCTGCTACCTTATCAAGGTCACAACATGTTACTGTACAGTAAAGAATGCTCTACCCATTTGCAATTTCGGGATAACTATTTGCAGCAAATTTTCACACTTATCCACTGAAAGAACACCTACATACAAGTCTATAATTAGAAATTCTATTTTAACACAAGCAAGGCAAATTTAAATTGCATCCTGGTGCTTCAAGCTTTAAGTGCTTGACAAAGCCACCTGACTGGTTTTAAATAGATGGGTTTTATTATCTTTGCATATATGCTTTTAATTCACTAGCAAATGGAAAATCTTGGGAAAGAAAAGTAATACAGCAGCTTACAGAATCAAATTTCACAGAGAAATTTCAGAAGAACGTTCGATAAACTACACTCAGTTGTTTCCTTTCACTGTACTGACAATAATTTAAAAATGTGCTGTGATATCTGAATTTAGTGCAAAGCTTAGTAAAACCCACCACAAAACAAAACACAACACAAGCCTTGTCACACAAACTTAACCCAAGAGTTGGCAGAGAGCTAACATTGCTACCAGGGAGCAAAACACCACTGTGGAAGTCGTCTTTAGACTTTCATTAGCAGGTAATAGAACAACCTAGCCCTGAGCAGGATCATGGTGGCAAGATTTATCACAGATTTAATTATGAATTCCTGGAGCAATACATTACACAGTCTCTTCATGACTCTTCCAGTCACATCACCCTATCACACTTCTATACCCCTAAAGTGACAAAAAATGTCTTGCTTAATGGCAAATGTCAGTCCTCTTTTTTAAACAGGATACTTGGAGATGCACCTCTCCTAAAAAGGTTCAGATTTCATTATGTTATATACAAATGCAAAAATAAGCTATTTCAAGTTTTGAAACATTTTTACATTTGGTTCCTTTAAGACCCAGACAGCTAACCAGTCACCAAAGGACCAGAGAGGATAATGTAAAGGTGTATAAAATACTTGCAGAATTTATGCCAGAAAATGCATTGCTCAAAGCATTCAGTAACTTTGAAGCATTTCCTATGGTGAAGAAATCGGATCACCCATCTGTACTTAAAAAAGCAACAGATGGAATTTACAATATCAACCAAAATAGAATATCCATTTACAAACATACATTGATGTCTACTACAGATAAGCTGCTTCAAACAATTTAAGAGGGGTTCAGCTCTGAAAAAGATAAACCTGATATTGATATGCTTCTCAAAAGAGTTTCATGTAAAAATTTTTGCAGTAACACAGTTCCAACTAATCAGTATTTTCTAGCAACATACTAAATACACACAACTACCATTTTCAGCAAAATTACTGTCTTCCGTATTTAAAGCTCTTCTCAGTCTTTGCTTCCTCAGCCTGATTTGTAAAAGGCATAAATAAATTTAATACAGAAATTTCCATAAAGAGGCAATCTGACTCATCTACGCCGTCGGCTTTCTTGCTCACTCACCCCTCACAAGGCTTCTAAGTGTCTGAAATCAGGTTGTAACAGATTTCAACTTATATATTATTGCTGTAAGTTCTGCTTGAAAATTGGTTTCCTGATTATTTAGGGGTTTTCTTCACCTCTTCTTCAGACAGGAATAATTACCTTTGGAGAACCAGAAGAGGCAAAAAATTGGGTTTTTTTCACATGTAACATAAAACAAAGCATGCACATTTATGTTTTGAGGTTTTCCCCCTGCAACAAGAAAAATATTTTTCTATTAAACAGTCCTCTTCATGCATTTTTGTTTGTTGATATTATGTACTAGATACAATTATAACTATGCAGGCATCTTTTTTGAATCTTTCACTTACATAAGCGACATTATTATTTCTCTCCAAGCAGTAGGTGCAGGCTTTAATAAAGGGATATGGTATAAGCACTTCCCTTCAGACAGAAGCCAAGGAAATATTCATACAGAAATCATGCTCTTGGGATTACACCAACAGGATTTAAGACTGTAGCCCAGTGGGCACCACCCAAAAAACATGACAAGGTCAGCTGCAAAAGTAGATTATAATTCTCTCATAAGATAATATGACATTTGCCAGGGTTTTTTTTATACTTAATAAAATTGCTAAAGTTTTATCCTTCCAATAAAAGCAAAGGAAAGAAAGACAGGAAAAATAACTATTCTATAACAGAATTCAGTGTTTGGTTTTTAACTTGTTGAAATGCAGCCAAGTCTTCTGGGCCCATTTCCTTCATCTAACCTCAACTCTGATGCAATCAGCAGGAAAGAAAAGGTCATACATCTTTAAGAAACAGAGAACAGCCATTTAGTCTAATTTGTGATCGCCAACAGCACAAGACCACAAACATTAATTCTCAATGCATGTTAATACCAACTGTCATTACAGAAATAATTTAATCCTGATGACAACTGTGCATTTCCATATTTTAAAACATTTAGGTTTGCTGCATATATTGACAATTGGGTTTGCTAATTGTACATTATTATATAGTAGTTCTGTCCTAGCAATCTCATGAATTACACACATTTCTCCTCAACACTGTGAGTTAAAAAAAGGCTAGAAAAGCAGCAGAAAACTGACCAGAAACCTCTATGACTTTAGACCAATCTGACAAAGAAAAACCCTTTTTTCAGCTTCTGAAAGACAGTATTACTGCAATCTGATATTATCAAATGTGCAAGTCAAAGACTTTATGATTAATACTACTTTTTCCTCTGTGAAAATTAGCAAAATTTGAGAAACCAATGTGATACATATATGGTGCTGTATATGAGCATTGGAAAGATATAATCCTGTTTCATGCCTGAACCAAGTTAATGAAAAACAAAATTTAATGGCCAATTAATGCAACCAAACAATGTATGCCATTTAAAACTGTAACGGACAGTTAAACATTTTCATGTAGTTTTTTACAAGGCTCCACTCTGATTCAAACCAGTATTTAAGCCAAGGACTTCCATTATTCTGCCTTTCTCAAACTTCAGTCACATTTATTTTTTTTCTCTACTTTTGGCATATGAATACCCAAAATTCCATTTTTCTAAATACCTTGGGAAATTCTAGTGTTATAAAGTTCAAGATTATTAAATTACAAAACACAATTTTTTCTACTATTATTCTCTTCAAGTAAATTCCTGTCTTGGTTCATAGTTAATTTTTTTGTAAAGGGTAAATGTACTTAAGAAACGTGCCTACTACACCAATATTTGTATAGCATGCTGTATTTGTAAAACAGAATAATTAAAACTTGCAAAAGATAAAATTGCTGTGATGACACTTCACTCAAACAATTCATGACTTGGACAGATCTCCCTAGGACTACATAGAATTGTAGATTAATTACTGACAGGGATCAGCATTTTTGCGCCCTTTTGATACAAATCAAACGAGTTCTTACACATCACCTCTTGTCCAGTCAACAAATTCTAAAACTGGTTACTGACTTGACATGAAATGTCATGTCATTTGTCATTTGTCAAATGACAAATCTTGTGCATTTAAGGAAGAAATGGACACATTGTAAAAATGGCAAGATTCAGCTGAGATGTACAGACTGAACATCACTACTGCTAGTAATATTTGAAAGAATAGGAATAAAGGTGTTACATTCTTTCTACTATTAAATATTTAAAATTACTAAATAGGACTAGTATCAAATTGTTCAAATTATAAATATAAAATATTTAATTTACCTCCCCTAAAGGTCTGGTCTCAGTAAATAAAACAGAAATATACATCATTAGGCCAGTAAATAATCAAGCAGAGCACATGCCTTTCCTTTGTCAAGGAATAAAAAGAGCTGGTACCCAGAAACCGTGAAAACAAGCATCAGCAGCCTACCACACTTGGTTCCTACTTTTTACTCATTAAATAGTAAATACCAAGCCTGCATTTGCAGCCTTTAGAACAGAAGTTTTCCATCTACTTAGCATTTTCAACTGGGGGGGGGGAGGAGGGAAAGCACAAGTATTTTTGCCCACTTTTTCTGCATATTGCTTAACCTAAAGTATTTCCATTCAAACAGGATGACAATACAAGGATCCTTCATTGTTTTTCTTACTATTTTGTTGTTCTACCCATTCATCCACCTCAGGCGAATGGAGCAAGCCTACTTTCACACTTTCACATACAGCCTAAACCATTTTTTACCCCCTACAGTCATACCATTACTCAGGATACAAGCTGACAACAGCAACACATTTTTTTTTGTATTCAACATTTTGACTTCATAGACCAAGCAGACCTGCAGAGTCTTCACCAAGACTTCCCTTGACTAACCAAAGCAGTATTTTACTGCAATTTTGTGGTCAAAGAAACTAATGGATAGTGCATTGGATTAGCTGCCTTTTGCACACAGACCTAAATTGGCACGTTAAAATCCACTGGTGAAATAAATCCATCTTCCTTTAGATATTTGCCACAGAGTGGAAACTGACATTACACTATTGTCATGGTTTAAGCCATAAATCAGCCACGCAGTTTGCTACATGGAGAATCGAAAGAATGCAACTCCCACAGGTTGAGATAA